>JAAIIK010000087.1:284833-297626 GCA_014706435.1 Silurus glanis | reverse complement strand
ACACACACACACACACACACACACACACACACACATATATATATACAGGTGTAGTGATCTTTTCTTCACTGCATCTCAGTGAACTTTTCTTCATGGCTAGTCTCCAGTGTGTCAAGCAGTGTATGTCCTACAGTATCTGTACGGGGTGTGCTGTGGGTTAAGCCTTGATTTCCTGAAGCCTAGCTGTCTGGGTGTGTTGGGTTTGGGCCGAGTTCTGATGTGGGTGTATATGGGAGGTTCCAGCCCTGTTAGAGAGTACGAAAGCAGGAGCGAGCAGTGCACTCCATTATGACCTGATGCAACGTGGTTCCACCTTCAGCATGCGTTTTCGTGTTTGGGTTGGATTTTGCCTTATTTTGGGAATATTTCAAAAGGGACAGCACGTGAATGGACAATGGAAAGCTGCGGTAGGCCTTTTAAAAATGATTAATCATTTTAAAGCTGTAAGCCTATTTAATTGGCGATTTGGTGGATATTTTTTTTATTTGGTCATCTGAATCTGAGTTCTGTATTATTTACCTGTTCTGAGTTAATCATTTTGAGAGTGTGTTGTTTTTGATTGCAGTCCAAGATTTCTAGTTCTTGAAACCACATGTTCATATTTGTGTACCTTACTACTTAATTTATATTAAATAACTACCAAAATATACTGTAGGCCCCAAGAATATGTGGTCAGTAGCCTACAGGGCTCGCCTTCTATTCAATTAGTAAATTCTTTTTTTCTGAATAGAATGCAGCAATGTGATGAACCCACAGAAATGTATTTAAGACACATTTTATAAGATTTGACAATCAATACATATACTGGAAGTGTTTTAAAATACTTAGTTATTTAGTGGTCCTGTTCTTTATTTAAATTTGTTACCATTAAAATTCCACATTTAAAACCAACTAAAAATGCAAAACCATTCCAGAGTGCTGGTTTGTACTACAAATAAAATAACAAAAGTGAGAAAAATTGCACGTATTTACAGCTGAACCGCGAAGTTGTAAATGGATTTTTATTATTTTCCCGTTAAACCATGTAAATCTCTGCAAACATGTTTAATTCAAAGTAATTCTCCAATTGATGATTTAAATAAAAAAAACATGTAAGACAATCATCATGCTAGTATGTACAATCAAACTCATGAGGCTGCATCTGGGGTTGTAAGTATTAGGTTTCTCTTTTATCTAGCTATAAGCTACATTTAGTGTTCTTATATAAATAACTTTTGTATAAAATTAGTATATTCACTTTTTTCTTACAGTTTTGATATTCTTACTATATGGAAATTAGGATCTACACCTACCAGAATCAGATCATATTTGTCCAACTGCCTTTTTAAACAGCTTATTAAAGCTCTATTAAAGAGTTGTGGCCATGTGAAAATTAATCTAGTGGGTCAGCAATACATCAAAAAATAATTAATATATAATAATAATCAATAATATAAGTGCAATCATGAGCAATTATGAGCAATCATGTGGTCATCTATTATTGGTTAGTTATACTAAGCCATGGCTGAGCTGTACTAATGTCCTTAAGTAACAAAGGACCACTCGTTCTGGTCATCCAGGCGACTTTTCGCGAAAACAATGGATTTCCTTTGCATCACCTTTTTTCTTATTTTTTTTATTTACAATACATCTTTAGATCCAAATCACACCAGACACCTAAGTATCCTGACCCTGTCACCCAAACTCTTGAGAAAATATGATTATTGTTTAATCCACAATGGCACTTCTTTCTTTGCATTAGAACTTCTGGTTTTCATCCAAATGTCCCACTAAGATCTGATCAGCTGTATTGTTTTATTAAAAAGTGTTAGTAGTGCTGTGCTTCTGCAGGAGCCAACTACAATTTCAACTTTCTTGCAACAGCAGCCAAAAATCTGACTCATAGTTCAAAGGAGGTGAGGCAGTAAATTAGACTAAGCATGTCACCTCTAAGAAGAGTGTTTCATCCAAGGATCCAGCTTTGTAGAGTGATCTGCTTGATTGCTTTCAGTCTGAGGCGTGTTGTTTAATGGAGGACAGAGATCACGGTTAATGGAGCTTGAAGTCATGCATTTGCTACCTACCCAGTTTTTCCATATTTGCTGCAGAAATAGTCCTGGACAAGATGAAACTCCTCCCCCAATCACTGACACTGACATGCAAAAATGGAACATGCAAAACACAATTTGTCACAACACTACCTCTTGGACTATTCAGTCTCCCTAAAGGGGACTTGTAGTATACAACAGTTTTATTTATTTATAAAAAAAACAAATATACTGTATGCATATAACGTACTATGTATGATATTAGCTTTCCATCAAAATCATCACTGCCAGTCAAATGCTTAAATACCCTGTATTAACATTTTTAATACTAAGAATTGAATACAGACTAAATACACTAGAATTAAAAAATCCAAGAAAGAAGGTGTAAAACAGTGTAGTTTGCTAAAGGTGTAGCAAACTGAGTAATGTTATTGACTTTGGGAAAAAATTCTAAAGTGAAAGGCTGATGCTTCATCACTCTATATCAATGTCAGTTTATAGTTACTTACAGTAACAACTTGATTTAGAGTCTTGTTAGCATATTAGAGTAGATGAAGATATATTTTTAATTCCTGAAACGTCGGAATATAGTGTAAAACATAAAATTGAAAACAGAATGCAACAATTTGCATTATTTGCATTAATCTCATGAACCCATATTTTAACTGTAATAGAACAGAAAACATATTAAATGTTCAGCAGGAAATGTTTAATTTTAAGGGGGAAAAATGGGAATTTTTCATTTGATGGTTGCAACACGTCTCGAAAAAAGTTGGAACAGGGCCATGTTTACCACTGTGTGGCATCCTCTCTTCTTTTAACAAAAGTCCATGTACATCTGGAACTGACGAGACCATTTGCTGGAATGTTTTCCCATTTGTATCTGATACAGGATTCTAGCTTCCTAACAGTTCTAGGTCTTTTTGTCATATTTTCGTTTTATGATGCGCCAAAGGTTTTTCAGTGGTAAAAGGTCTGGACTGCAGGCAGACTTTTCTAGTATGAAGCCATGCTCTTGTAATAAATGCAGTAGGTCATTTAGCATTGTCTTGCTAAAATATGCTATACCTTCCCTGAAAAAGATGTCATCTGGATGGAAGCATACATTGCTTTAAAACCTATATATACCTTTCAGCATTGATGGTGCCTTTCCAGATGTGCAAGGTACCCATTCCATAGGCATTAATGCACACATACTTTAAGAGATGCAGGCTTTTAAACTGAGCACTGATGACTAGCTGGTGGACTAGATGGTCCCTCTCCTCTTTAGTCCAGAGGATGTATTAGCTTTGGTTTGCAAAAAGAATTTTAACTTTGTATTTGTCTGACCAAAAAACAGTCAGAACACTTTCCCTCAGTCCATTTTAAACGAGCTTTGGCCGAGAGAAGATGGCAGCATTTTTAGATCAAGTTTAAGAAGAATTCTTCTTTGCATGGTAGAGCTTTAGCTTGCATCTGCAGATGACATGGTGAACTATGTTTACAGACAATGATTTCTGGAGGTGTTTCTGAGCTCATTAGTGATTCCCATTACAGAATCATACCTGTTTTTAATGCAGTGGCATCTGATATCTCTGCACACAAAGATTTGTTCAGTCATTTGATGAGATTATGTACTATAGATAGAGATATTCAGTCTTTGAGAAATGTAGTTTTTTATTGTTTCAGAGTTTGTAGATACAGATTAGTGAACCTATGAACACATTTGCGTCTGAGAGACTCTGCTTTTCTGAGACACTTTTGTTATACCGAATCATGTTACTGACCTGTTCCCAATTAAAGTAATTAGTTGGTACTCCAGCTTTTTTTTTTTTTTTTTTTTTTTTTTGTAACAATTATGATTTTCCTGCATTTTATTGCCCCTGTCTGAACTTTTTTTTGTTGCACATCAAATTCAAAGTTCTGGTGCATGGGATAAAACACAAATTATACATACTCTTCAAACTACTAGAATTAAGGGAAAATTGATGATACTTTCTGTTTTGGTGTCAGAAATAAAGGTACCAAAAGGAAGTTGTTGCTGGGGTAGTACAGAGGTAGAGTGTGATCTAATAACCTTTTGTGTTAAATTACAGGATCCGCTCAATTTTATTCCCTTTGATGAGCTGAACCCTCCATCCCAGAGGGGAGACTACAAGCCGACTGATGGTTTACGAGTGCTGGAGGAATCCAAGAGGCAAAAACCCCCTCACGTCACATCGTACACCAGGATTAAGGGCAGCTCTGAGAACCAGGCACAGTTTCCCACAGCTAAATCTACAGTTAACGATCTGCAGTCACAAAAACAACAAACAGGTCGGGTGGATGTAGTTCCCTCAGAACCCTCAGAGGACATCATCGACCTGGATTCCTCAACTGATATCAGGCATGTAAATAGGAACCATGTGCATGCACAGTTCCTTGACCTAAACCTGACAGAAGAGGACCTATTACCTTCAGGGACATACATCACCTCTAAATCTGGCACAGGCTCCACAGATGTCCTTAGCCAGAAAGGCCATGAAAAATCAAAGACCCATCATGAGAAATTGGCACACCAAGGCACCACAAGGAGTCAACCTAAACACGGGGATCTTTTCACAGGATCTGATGGCAAGAGGTATCGGATGTTGAGAGGACCCCCGGGACCTGTTGGGCATCCAGGGAAAAGAGTAAGTTATACCATGATGAGAACTGCACTGTGGATCTCTCATATTTGTGTGGTGTTTATGTGATACAAACACAATGGGGACTCCACTGCCAGCTACAGGTATACATTGTCCTTAATAGTATCTATGTCTAGGGTTACATTTTAGCTGTTCTGTACAGTACAGTTGATCTAAAACAAGCAGACATTCTGAATTTCCAGTGGGATTCAATTCTTCTTTGTCTGGAAGTATATTTGCTATGATTTGCCTGTCTGTCAATGAAGTACACAATCATTTAAATCAGGTTGAAAAAATGAAATGAATAGAACCTTCTCCATTTATCATCATGTTTCGTACAGAAGCTAATTATGGTCATGTTCACTCACTACTCACTTAGAGATTTTTCAAGAATTTGTTGGCTAGCTAAGGTTTTTCTTGTTGGGTTCCACATGTTTCTAAAAGGAAACAGTATACTGTAGAAGTTTTTTGACTCGAGTTAAAATGTTTTGACTCATTCAGACCTTTAGAATTTTGTTTAGACTCCAGTGTTTTTTTGTAATATGTTAAATGGGGAAACATGTTCAGCGTAAATGCTGGGACACTAGCCATCAAATACAGCCATGGATAATTGGGTGATTACATCTTTGATTTAGCAAATTACAACCTTAGAATATTCTTTAAATATGTGACTCATCTTGTCTATAGTCCAAAAAATAGAAACTGTAGTTCATCTATGGTTACATTTAGAACAAAGAGTTCAATCTTGCACCTATAAAAGGTTTTTTGTTTGTCTCTGTGGAGAACCTGTAAAAAACCCTATAACACAGTTTTTCCTTTTTACAAAACAAAACAAAAAAACAACCCCTTAAAAATCCAGAACTCTTTTATAGAAATGTCGAGCGGGTTAATGGACATCTTTTATGTCATTGTTTTAGGGTTGTGCCGGGACCAGAGGATTCGTTGGATTTAAGGGAGAGAAGGTGAGAAGGAACATCTGTAAGGTGATATTTGCCTCAGAGCCTGAATCTTAAATCTAGATGCTCAATTTTGATACTGACACTTTACTGTAAATCTGCGTTACTATTTCTCAGCCTTATTTGTCAGAAGCTGTTGATTCAGTCTCTATAACAGCAGCTCTGATAGTATTTCAGCTGCAAGTCTCCGTTTGACTCTATTAAGCCCTTTACGATTAACATTTTTAACTATCTCTGATTAAAAAAAGTTTCCGGTGTTTTCATTCAGGACGTTTTCAGACATGGCAGCGTTTATAGGACAGGGACTTTGTGCTCTCTGTTCTAAAGAGGGAAAAAAGAGAGACAAAAGAAGAAGTTCTCCTAAAATGTTTGATAGGACAATCAAAATAAACTTGATGGTGATTACAGCACACTGATATTTATATTTTCCAAGAGTAGCAATTCACTTAGTGTTTGTATTGTTTGCTGTAGGTGTGAAGTCACTTCTTGTGATATTAAAAAATAAGCAACGTATAACACGTTTTACCTCAGATATTTGTTCAAACAAATAGTCTTGCATTTCACTCTCAGACGATCTCGTGTGTTTGTTTAGGATTTTCACATCCTGAATTTCTACAACATAAATCATTATATATCAGTTGTTAAGATGTTAGACTTCTGATCGGAAGGTCATGAGGTTTTTTTTATTATTATTATTATTGAATTTAGACCAAATATATATATATACACTTTTTATTTTATTTTTATATTTTAGACATCACATTTTATTTTTGCCTGCATGCATTTAACACATTTTAAAAGTAAATAACTTATAAAAATCCATTGTTACATACCTAAAGGGATATCAAGGAGAAAGAGGGCTAGACGGTCCACGGGGTAACCCAGGTCCTCCAGGACCAGCAGGATTACCTTCACTCTACCTGTGGCACAACACTCAGGACGAATGGGCTGTGTTCATGGTACGACTTATTCTTTTATTCCCTCATTGTCTGTCTGTAACCTGTGAAATGTTACACCATTGTGGGGGTGATGGCTAAAAACCAGTTCTAGTGTTAGAAAGTCACAGCAGCTCCAAAACGTTTTTAAAAAAAAAGTCACGTTTTAGCCAAGACACCACCCTGTACTCACTACAACAGAGTAACTGAGTCATGGCTGTGACCTTTCTGGACTCCATTTTTAAATAAAAAAACGTATACCCAGACAAGTGGGACTTCCAGATAGATGTCTGTAATTGGAAACAGTTGTGAAGTTTTGGGATTGTGTATCTTTCAATGCTTGTGTCAGGTCTTGTTGATTTTTGGTGGAACTCAATGGGAAAGGAATTTCACTGATCATTCATTGCACAATTTCTGATGATAGTTGATTTCATTATTGTGTCACCTTGTAAATATTCGTTTCTCATTTTTCACGGTTAAATATATAAAAAAAGCCATTTAACCATTCGAAAACCACGAATCCATCATTCATTGAAAAAATAAGTGATTTGCTTGAATGTAATAAATTCTTTTCAAGTTTATATTTTGATAACAGATTGTACTTCTATAATCACCTTGTATAAATATAACATTTTTGAAAAGAAAAGAAAAAATACTTTCTTCTTCAGGAGCTTCAGGAATTTTCTTGCTGAAAATGTGACTTATTGAATATTGTATATATTTTTCACGTGTGAATGTATTCAGGTGTTTCAAGCATGAGATGTTGAATATATTTATACGTTCATGAAAAAATATATACATTTATATATAATATACACTGTAAGGCTAATGATTTTGGAGCATTGCTGTGGGAGTTTGTGTGAGGAGGTCTGGGGTGCATTCAGGTTTCCAGTTCATCCCTTAGGGGTTCAGTGGTGTTGAGGTCAGGGCTCTATGCAGGTCACCTGAGATCTTTTATTCCAGTCTTCTCAAACCATGTCTTTGTGTACAGAGGCATTGTCATGCTGTTTATACCTCTAAGTTTTAATAAAGAGAAATCCTAAGCATATAGAGACATTCTAACAATTTAACTTTGTGGCAATACTTTGGAGAGGAATCACATATGGTTTTGATGGGTTCAAGGTAAAGAGTAGTTATAGTTCTGCCTATACATTTTCATGTTTTCATTTAGTTTTCTAAAACACCGTACAGTAGATTGTTTTAAAAAGAACTTCAGCCTTGGCGCCGTGTGCATATTTATAAATGTAATATCAGTGAGAAACAGGCAGCACCCCAAACATGGATTCACCCTGGTAACCATTATGCAGTTGGAAAAAAATGTCTATGGTGATGAGCAGGATTTGCTCACTTGAATAGAATGGGACATTTGTGTTATTCGATACGCTTCATTTTGCATCATTCTTTTCACAGTAACCAATTTTGAATTTTATTATTTATGTGAAAAGTTGATCGCTCAGGAATTTTAAAGGTTTCAATATGCAGCCAAAGGTCAAATGCAAAGTACTGTATAGTCATAGAAAATAACAAAAGTCAGAATGGTTCTGGCAATTATATGTCTGCCTGTTTTTTTTTTTTTGTTTTTTTTTTTTTTTTTTAACTCACATTTGGCAGAGATGGTCTGTGTATTGCCTTTTTCATGCATGAAGTTTTTTGTATCATGTAGGCTTCTGCCTTGAGTCAGATGTCATATCGTGAAGCTTTACTACATGAGCATGCTTTTGTGGTTGAGGTTTAGATTTGTAAAGAATTACAGCCATCCTTGATTTATTCTCTGACAGCCCATGTTTGTTTTTACATGTGTGTATGTCTATCCCTGTTGCTTGAACATGGTGATGTGGGGCACTCAATGCTCGGCTCTTAACAGTCACTGGAGCGTGGTCCACCTTCAAGTCTGGAGTCTAGAGTGTGGAGTTTACCCAGAGTTCTCTTTCTGAAAGGCTACAGTGTTGCAACCCAAAAAGATTTTGACAGACAAGTAGATCATCTCTCAACCCCTCTGGCTGAGTTTACGGCAGTCTCCAGCTCTCCTGGCGGGTCTGAAGCTCACCTTTACCAGGTCGAGTTGAACCTGAGCCAAGACAAACGTTGGAGAGAGCAGAGGCAGCCTGGGTGGTTTAATAAGTTTAATGTGTCTCTGTGTGGACCGTGTGTGTCTCATTGGATGTGCCTTCACTGTCCTCTGTCTGCTGTTTAATCTGGCATGGAGAGCTTGTACACTTGAGATTTAATCACAGATGGCGGTACGGCTGAGGTAACTCAATGTGACCAGAACATCCGGTGCTATACGTTAGACTAAAGCATGTCAATGTTACCGGATCTTAAAACTACATTTTATTCCAAAACACTTCCTTACATTAGTTTTATGTGTTTTGCAGAGAACTTCATATTACCATTTGCTGGTTGCAGGATGGCCTGTAAGTATCCACAAGCACCGAATCCTTTCTCTTTTGGTAATTCTGTCATTGTGCACGCTTCTAATTTCAATAATCATCCACTTTAGAGAGAGACTGGGCCTCCTGGACCAATTGGGGAAATGGGAAGTCCCGGACCACCTGTGAGTGCAGACACCATAGAAATCAGTAAAGTCATGCTAATAACATGAGCTAAGACTTAAGAACACTCACCCTGCATCTGAGTTACTATATCCGCTTCGTCTCCATTTTAACACACGATGCATTGCTTTACACAAGTGTTCACAGTATCCAAATGTCACCCAGACAAGGACGGTTCCCTTTTGAGTTTTTCTCATGTGATATCCGAGTGGTTTTCCTCATTAATTTCACCTCTAGCTTGATCATTAGGGATCTAAAACTCCATTACAATTTCTCAGTAGTGCTTTGTGCTAATGTTTATTATTAAATGTGCTATACAGATAAAGTAGCATTAAATCAATTGTTCTGCATTTATCTGTATTTAAGGGGATGCCAGGAGAACCTGGAGAGAGGGGACTGCCAGGTCGACATGGTGACATGGTACAGTAATTAATCACATTCTCTCATCCTTATAGAATTAATTAGATGTTTGTTAGGATTAAAGCTGTATTTAGAATATTTATTTGCTTTTAAACAAAAACTGCCATTACTGTATGTACATTCATCCTTCTCTTGGTGGTAGTCTTGGGGCCCCTGAGCAAGGCCCTTAACCCTCAGTGCTCCAGGGGTGCTGTATCATTGCTGACCCTGCATTCTGACCCCAGCTCCTAATGTTGCTGGGATATGTGAAGGAAAAAGAATTTCACCTTTAAAGCGCCTTTCTTTCTTTATCTTTAATTACAGCTACTGATATGGGAAAACAAGATTAGCTGCCATAAGATGTTTTCATACAAATGAGAATAGTATTGCATATAATTATTATATATCATTTTTATAAAATAAAAAAATTAGCCTTATCCTAATATGATATACTGACATTCAAGAAGAGCTCAGTTATTTATAATGTATTATAAGTATGAAACATAATTATGTTATTCTCTTTATTCTGATTCTTTAAATTATTATACCAAAAGTATAATAAAAAGTGTGATTCAGCAGCACAAGATGAAATGCAACAAAAGAACTTGTAATACATCATGGGCAAGTGTCAGTGGTGTGGAATAGCTACTGGTACTTAAAGCTGCAGGGTTTATATAGAAATCTAGACAGCAGTTAATCAATTAATTTGTATGGATAAATAATTTTAAGAGGTTAATTCAGTTTGTAGTCATGAATAATAATGCTGATATTCTATTCCATTCTTTGCCCCGCCCCTTTCTGACAGGGCGATTTAGGGCCGAAGGGTGTGTGTGGCCCAGCAGGGACCTCAGGAAGAGATGGAGAGAATGGGCTGAATGGACAACCAGGTCTTCCAGGAACACCTGGTCTGCCGGTGAGGGGAAACTCATATCATGCCTCTAAAAGCATACAAACAACTGTGTGTGTGTGTGTGTAGTGTGTGTGTGTGTGTGTGTGTGTGTGTGTGTGTGTGTGTGTGTAGTGTAGAACCAGCTTTATGATGTGCTAAATTCAAATCATTTCATTATCAGTGCATTACTGAATCATGACAGTTACAATATTTTCTTGTCTGATTTTAATGTAAGGGGCTTCGGGGGTATAAAGGTGAATCAGCGCCCCTCGGAGACAAAGGAGAGCCGGTACACATTCAAACATACAATACATAAGTACATACAGTAGGTTTTTTCATTCGTGTAACATGGCTGTCGTGTGAACTTTAGGGTTTTCCAGGCATTTCAGGTCACAGAGGGGAAAGAGGAGAGACTGGATTAAAGGTGAGATTATAGCACACTTGTGCAGTGAAAAGCACTTGTGTGTGTGTATATGTGTATGTATGTATATATACATACACAAAGTGAGCTCCTTGAAGATCTAGTTTACATGCTTTGGAGAGGAAGATCTTGAGTGGCCTGCTATAGAGCTCTGATCTCATCCTTACTGAACACCTTTGGGATGAACTGGAACACTGACTGCACCCCAGGTCTCCTCACCTACATCAGTACCTGCCTTTCATAATACCCTTGTGGCTGATAACCACAAATATCTATAAGCACATTTCAAAATCTAGTGGAACATCTTCTTTGTGTGGAGGGAATATCTTCAAGGAGCTCTCTTTGTGCACACTTTTATATATATATATATATATATATATATATATATATATATATATATATATATGTATATGTAAATGGTTATCAGAATCAGAATTAGTTTTATTGGCCAAGTGTGTTGACACACACACAAGGAATTTGGTTCCAGCTGTTTGTGACTCTCAACAGTACAGACATAAATAACACTATATCATATTATCATATAGAATCTGAGATTATTTTTCTAGCAGGATCATAGATGTTAAAGGATGTTTGGTATTACAGTCATTATAGGTTATTGGCCTAAACGTTTCTAGATATACAGTATATGCTAGTTTCTAGCTACAGACTGAACCCTGCACATAAATAAGACCACTTTTCTTGTTTCTGTTGTCCTCTTCATTCATTTTGAAGTCTTATAGAATAATATTGTTGACTCATGGCTGAGCATACTGGGTGCATCTGGGATAAGATTCAATAAAATGTAATGCATGTTAATAAATCAGTGTTTATCTGCGTCACTTCATTGTAAAATTAACAACACTAACATGCTGTTCATTCAAGTCATTATTTTTATAGCAACACTACTTACTGCTAATGTTTGAGTGTAGCCAGGATGAACACTCAGACCAAATATTTGCTTGTACATACCATTTTACTTGTGAGAAGTAATAACTTTTATACAAATAGTTATACTTGATGAAATACTTCATAACTGTTCCACATACTATTCCTGCACTTCTTCACTTTCAAGACGTTTATATACAAGTAAAAAATTAAATAAAAAAAAAAATGTAAAAAAATCAGCACCTACTGCTGTACTGCTTCATAGTGGACAATAAGTGTACCTGCTTTCCACATGAAAAGTGATTACAGAACATACGGTATATGTGTGTGTGTGTGTGTGTGTGTGTGTGTGTGTGTGTGTGTGTGTGTATGTGTGTGTGTGTGTGCGCGCGTGTGTGTGACATGATTTAACATGGCTTTGTGTTTGTTATTCATTTCTCTCAGGGTTCAAAGGGTGAAGTTGGGTTGAGAGGCTCAGTTGGTCCTCCAGTAAGTAAAACCTCAGATAATTGTTCAATATTAGATTTATTTCATTAGGCAATTTAGACTATCTAAAATTAAAACAGTTAATTATTTATAAATATAAGTACACTATATGGACAAAAGTATTTAGACACCTGACCTTTGATGCCATATGTGGTTCTTCTTTAAACTGTTACCACAAAGCTGAAGGCACACAATTGTACAGGACGTCTTTGAATTTCGTCTAATAACATTTCCGTTCACTTGAACTTGGAAACTCAATCCTGTTCCAGCATGGCAATGCCCCTGTGCACAAAGTGAGCTCCTTGAAGATCTAGTTTACATGCTTTGGAGAGGAAGATCTTGAGTGGTATAGAGCTCTGATCTCATCCTTACTGAACACCTTTGGGATGAACTGGAACACTGACTGCACCCCAGGTCTCCTCACCTACATCAGTACCTGCCTTTCATAATACCCTTGTGGCTGATAACCACAAATATATATAAGCACATTTCAAAATCTAGTGGAACATCTTCTTTGTGTGGAGGGAATATCTTCAAGGAGCTCTCTTTGTGCACACTTTTATATATATATATATATATATATATATATATATATATA
>JAAIIK010000087.1:265767-284733 GCA_014706435.1 Silurus glanis | reverse complement strand
TGCTTATTATATATATATATATATATATATATATATATATATATATATATATATATAGTGTATTTGGGGCACTTCTCTTTTAAAGGGGAAATCATTATGCAAATAACATACAAATACATTCTAGATAAATGAGTAAGTTAACAATCAGTATGAGTGTGTGGTCAGGTGTCCTCTTAGATTTAGCAGTATGGTGCATCTTACTGATATGTACTGTGTCTGTCTCTTCTCTTATTAGGGCCCTATAGGTGTCAGAGGGGTTGAGGGTCTTCCTGGACCACCTGGGCCAGAGGTGTGTTAAACATTTAAACTGATGTTGGAAAAACATTTTTTTATTTTTTAATAATTTTTTTTATTAAAAATGGTTATAATAAGCACAAATATAATTTCTTCCACAGGGGAATTTTGGGCATTATGGGAAACGTGGCCCACCAGGATCGATGGTGAGTTCTTAAAAAGAATAAAAATAAATGGTACCACATCTGTTTGCCTACTTTTCAAGATACAAAGAGTTTTTATGTGTGTGTAATCACAGGGAGCTCCAGGGGTTACCGGGATGTTTGGGGTGCAGGGAGTTAATGGCTCTGAAGTAAGTATTTGAAGAGACTTTAGGTAAAATAAGTTGTTTGTAATTTTTTATATTTACAGTCAGAATATATGTTTTATATATATTTATATATATATATATATATATATATATATATATATATATATATATATATATATATACTACAATAGATTGTATTGCTGTTGTTTCCTGCAGGGCGAGTTTGGACCTATAGGCCCAGTGGGTCGAAAAGGCCCTCAGGTATGTGCTGTTTTTATTTTCATTGTAATTTCTAGCTGAAATACTGTTTCATGTGCCTGTCTGATTCCTCCAGGGCCCTGCTGGTACAGAAGGAATCAGAGGCCTCCCTGGTCTGCCTGGAACACAGGTAAACAGCAGTGAAGGAGGTGTTCCATCCGTACCTATCAGTTTCAGTGAGGGAGTTGTAGCCTTTGTACCTGTCAGTTAAGTAAAGAGGGTGTGGCCTAGGAACCAGTCAGTTTCAGTGAAGAAGGTGTGGCCTCTCTTCCTGCCAGTCTCAGAAAAGGAGGTGTGGCCTTTGCACCTGTCAATCTTATTATTGTGGGTGTGGCTTCACTTACCTATCAGTTTCAGTAAAGTGCGTTTGACCTCTGTATCCATCAGTTCATTAAAGTGGGTGTGGCCTCTGAACCAGTCAGTTTCAGTGACGGAGGTGTGGCCTCTGTGCCTGCCAGTTGTCATGAATGAGACTTGGACAAAATGTGTTGGTTTGTTTAATGAGTCAGTGGTGTTTAAGGAGGTGTGACCTTTGCACATTAAACAAAGTGAATGAGACTTGGCCTTTGTGCATGTCATTCTCAGTTTAGCTTTCACATTAGTCAAGTCAAGTCAAGTCAAGTCAAGTCAAGTCAAGTCAAGAGGCTTTTATTGTCATTTCTACTATACACAGTTGTACACGGTACACAGCAAAAACGAGACAACGTTCCTCCGGAACCCTGGTGCTACACTAAACAACATAGAGCTACAACACAACCCAAAGCTACATAAAGACATTAGTATTACATGCATATTTTCTGTCCTTATATTTAAAAAGTAAAATTGTTTTGTACACAATACTACACAAGACTTTTTCATATGTGTGTGATACCATGTCTAACATGTTGTAAATAAAATTTCTGCCAGGGACCACCAGGAAACGATGGACCTCGTGGACTTAAAGGTCACATTGTAAGTTTTGATACCATTTTTAGTGTGCTTTGAAATCTTGTCTGAAATGTTAAATCGGAAATATGTGCATCATAATCTAAACACACTGTACATGTTCAGTTTTGCCTCTGTGATTTGTCTGTATAGGGACACGAAGGTCCAGTGGGAAACAAAGGACTACATGGAATTGAAGGGCCAATGGTGAAATTTTTTTTTTTATGTCATGAATGATCACCATGCTGCAATGTCAATAATCAAGCACAAATATTTTTCTATTCTCTGCTTAACGGAAAATCACCATTGTCACAGTGTTATAATTTTTTTTCCCCATTTGGAAACCAGCAGATGGAAACAGAAGTGTAGAGATTTTACCATTTATGATTCTAAAGTATCAGAAAGCTGTAAAAAAAAGTGATCAGGTGCACTCTGGCCAAATGAATGAATTTATTACCACTTAATATTATTTTTTTTTTTTTACCCTTTCTAATTTCTATTTTATTTTTTCTTTTAATTTATTTATAATTTTTCTTCTTCAATAGGGTTTACCTGGAAATCCAGGTCCAAAGGGCTTACTAGGCAACACAGTAAGACACTTAAAACTGAAAACATGCACAGTAATATAGGAAACTGGCTGTTTTGCTAACTTTTTTAAATCTGTGTAAATTATCTAGGGCAGCAAAGGTCTGGCTGGAGAAAGAGGTGATCCTGGACCAAAAGGAGAAAGAGTAATAATCCTTTAACTAAAATCTCAAGTATTACAATGAAATACAGTCTTTAAATTACAGTATTTAATTTATCTTTTGGTTTTGTTGCAATCAGGGTGCAGCTGGAGCACCAGGCATTATGGGCCCTCAGGGAGAGAGAGGCCATGTTGGTCTTATAGGCTTACCCGGGGCCAAAGGTCAACCAGGGTCTCCAGGTAGCCAGGTATGGATATACTTAACTTGACCTACCACAAATCTTAGACTTTTATTTTAGGATTTATTTTCACTCCATCACAAACTCTGGTTTGTAGTATTTACCAGAGAGAAAACATCATTAAAGTCATAAGGATTTAATGCTTTTCATTGCAAAGACATCACTGTTTAATGTAAACCAAATTTCTAAATATTGTTTGAAATCTCTTTATTCTTTCAAAATGATGCTGAAACTTCCACTGCAGTGATTTACAGTGTTTCCAAATTAGAGCTTTGATAGAGACATAGATTAGAGGTTCGATATATAAAATACTTAATTGATAAGATCTTTTTTTTTCTTTTTTGCTCCCAATTTCTTTGCCTCCTGTCATTTTTTTCAGGGTGAAGATGGTGAAGTGGGTCTCCAGGGAATTGTTGGAAAGGAGGGCCCAAAGGTTAGAGCAGTTTAAAGCATTTTAAGACTTTCAGGTGGAGCAATAAGTGACAAAGATCATCTGGAAAAGAGCTTAGCACTTTTATTCCATCCTCGCTGAGAGAATTTCTTGTAAAAGAAAAAAATGTAACTAGATCCATTAATGTAGAATGTCCTCTGATCTTGATTCATCTGGTCTGCACATTGTATGCAGTTTGCTGTCAGATTTGTTCTCATAGTATAGTTGTTCATAGTTGTTCTTTATAGTATGTCTTATTTGTTTATAGTATGTCTTATTTGTTTATTCTTTTATATATTTGCATTTATTTTTTATTTTTTATTTTTCTTCATACTGCTGTAACAAAGAAATTTCCCCACGGTGGGACGAATAAAGGTTTATCTTATCTTATCTTATCTTATCTTATCTTATCTTATCTTATCTTATCACTATTTTTGTGTATGGTTTTGCACTTCATTGTGGACAAAGGGGAATAGAGGGGAATCTGGACGCAATGGAATAACAGGAATCAGAGGACAACGGGTAAGATACTCTTTTAATTCGATGTAAAAACAAAAAAGAAATAAAAATCATTAAACAGATTTTCTCTCTATAGGGACGAGAAGGTCAAAGTGGGCCACCTGGTGGGTCTGGACTACCGGTAGGTCCTTAAACAGACGTTTCTAATAGATATATGTTTATATATGTTTGTAGTGTTTGCTGTTATGCAGTTTGTGTGTTTGTGTGTGTTCTCTGTTGGCAGGGTCTCAAAGGCCCACCAGGGACTGAGGGAGCAGATGGAAAGCCTGGTACACAGGTTCCCATTTTATAACTTATCAACTTAACACATTACAGATTGCTTTATATTGATGCCTCAGAATCTATTTGTATGAACAAGTTTTCAAAGGCTAATGATTAAAGGAAGTAGCGATTTAGAGAATATTCCATAGGAGACTTTGAAATCTGTAAATTAAAACCAGTAGAAAGAATAAAGTTGATATATTCATCTAAAGAACTGCTTGAGTACTGCCAATGTTTGGAGAATGAACTTGTAAGCTATGACTTTATTGTGTACTTTTAGGATTATAGTCCCAACCTTAGTGATGAGTTGGTCTGGTGTGTGTGTTATACCATGGTCATTTGCAAGTTAATTGATGTTTAATAGTACATTAATTTAGAGTGCTGATTAAACTTCTTTGTTAAATGGTGTGAATTTACATCTTCCAGCCAATCAGAATCGAGTATCCAGTCTGACTAAAGTTATAATATTAATAATTTGTAATATATTATATAATATTATAATAATATCGTATTTGTATGATTTTTGGCTAAAATTTAAGGTTTTAGTATCATACCAAGTCAAATTAAATTGTATACTTTTGTAAAGCACATTTAAAAACACCTGGGGCATGTGGTAGTCCAGTGTTTAAGATGTTGGACATCTGATGGGAAGGTCATATGTTTAAATCCCCACACCACCAAGCTGCCACTGCTGGGTCCTTGAGCAAGGCGCTTAACCCTCAACTGCTCACTTGTATAAATAAGATAATTGTAATTCGCTCTGGATACTAGACTCTGCCAAATGTCGCAAATGTATAAATTTAATTGTATAATAAAAATATATTGAAAGAAAATCTTTAGAAGTGGCTAAAGTCAGCATGGATCTCGCATAAAATGGGGGCAACAACAGAAAAAACTTGACTCTTTGTTTTTGTATAAAAATGGGGTTACAGATAGAAGTTCATAACAAGATTCTACAATTCTTGTAGGAGATTAAGGTTGAAGAAGAAAAAAACAAAAAAACTAAAATAACGGACAGGAAAGAAATTGGCATTGGCATTCTGTCATTTTTTTTTTCTACACAAAAATCTGCCCTTGAACTTAAGTTGGATGTCATTCTAATATTCTCTAATTACACCCCAAAAAGTTCAATGTAATTCAAAATGCATTAGTATGATTCTGTACTACAGCTTTGCACAGGCCAAGACAAGTCTAAATACTCCAAAACTTATTGAATAAAGCAGAAAGATTCCAGTCAATAAGGATACGAAGGAAATTGCCATAGGTAGAGGTTGTCCGATTGGATCGTACTTTTCCATAACTGATTAATCAACCGACGATAAAAATGGATACTGGGTTTAAAAATATATATCTGTATAGATTTTTCCGATAGCTGACAGTTCCTGCTATCAAATATCGATGCAGATTAACAAAATACTATAAATTATTCAATGTAAAGGAGTAAATGCACATTTTATTGCTCACCCGTGTATACCCATATGTATTTTTATGTCATATGCTGTTTTATAACAATGAAATCTTCAAATAATAAGGTTTCATGTTTCATCTGTTTCGCTTCTAGGGTGTTCCTGGTTCAGTTGGAAGCCCGGGAGATAAAGGACCTAACGTGAGAGCTGTTATTATTAGTGTTTTAATAAAATGTTCAGCTGCAGCAGACTTGGGCAAATTAAAGCAAAAGTCACACATGACCTTTACCTTTTTAAACTCTAGTAAAATGCTAATAGAATGAATGAGGTTGTGACTGCTGGGTCTGAGGGTCATGTGTGCCTTTAAAAAACTGACACATTGTGTGTAGCCAGTGAACCTAGAAATGTACACTTTGCTCATAAGCACGTAAAAGTCACACAGGGAAGCCAACAAGATCACACATAGTTAACTTTAACAGGATTTAAGCATCCTGTGGCTATGAAAATCTCTTTCAGTAAAACGTACAGGTTTGACAAGAACGTCTTGTACAACGTCAAAGTCTCAGTGTTGGATGTCTCTGAGACGTGTGTGCGATTGGCTGATTTATGGGCATGTGACATCTATAAAGTGAAATATGAATATGTACAGTGTTAAAGTTAATGTGTATTTTGTCAAATCTAGGGTTTTCATGGATTAGCTGGAGAACCTGGAAAAAGCGGAGCCATGGGTGCACCGGTAAAGATTCACAATGTTACAGCTACTTTCATTATTATCACTTTGGTGTATTTGTATCATTTCTGCTTTATAAAACTGTAAACAAAAGTGTAAAACAAATAAAGTAGCTAAAAGCTATCAATTACACATTGTTAGGGTCAGGGTTATATAATCAGTAGTAAACTAGAAACATTATTAGAATTTATGAAAAGCACATTTAAGTATTATAATCCCAAAATCTTACTTATGGTGGAAGAGAATGTAGGTGAATGTACAGTAAAAATGTATTAAAATTTTTATATCTTTTTTTTTATATATACCGTATTTTTCGGACTATAAGCCGCTACTTTTTTCCCACGTTTTGAACCCCGCGGCTTAAACAATGAAGCGGCTTATTTCTGAATTTTTCCTGGGTTTTTCCCGGTTTCACAAACTTCAAGCCAAAAAACTGAACCCCATAACATTAGACCAATGAAATTCACCTCACCTGTGTTCTGAGCTGCACGGCATCAGGAGAAAAAATGTTTTTTTTAAACGCACGACGATGCCAAAAGATAAACTCCCGAGAGAAATAGTTGTGAAAGGAAGGAGGAAGACAGCGAACAATGACTTTCTTGGTAGGCTACTGTTTAGATACAAGCCGTTGTAATGCGTTGAGTCTGGGTGAAGGGAGAGCTCGCTAACTCCAGTTACAACAGAAATCATATAAGCACAGACAGGTTTCCAAAACTCGTGCTTTTTTATTTTTCTTGGCAACAGCGTTATGGGTTAGTCAAAGAAACTTAGAAATGAGCATCAGAAAATAATAAGGACATAATCCTCGTCTTGCACACACGTAGTAATATCGGAGGAATGCAGTGCCAGGCTATTCCCAAAATACCGCTATGCTCCTAATAGAAGCGCAACATATTTCACCCGTTACACCGTGTGTAACGTGTCTTTCGTTAAAGCCTGTGTAAAGTTAATTAGTTTCAGTGTAGGCACCTGCGGCATATAGACAGGTGCTTCTTATTTATGTTCAAAATAAAAATATTTGTAAAATGCGGCTTATATATGGGTGCGCTTTATAGTCCGGAAATTACGGTATATTGCTTCCAAATACTGTTGCTGAAAGTTTCTGGGTTTTTTCATGTTTACAATGATACTGATACTTGAAATTGGGTTTTAAGATACAAATGCTTGTTAGGTTCATATATAACCATTTATTTAGGACAAAATAATCATTAAAGTATTTATTATATAGATTTTGTTAGCACACATACAGTATATGGCCATCAGTGAAGTGCTCTGCTTATTAGAATCAATGATGCCGACAAATGTTTCAGAAAAAGCTTCAGGAAAAAAAAACTATTTCAAAACCTTTGGTGATCAGTATTCTTTTATTTTAATTAAAATGATCCAATCTAGGGCTCCCCTGGTCGGCCTGGTCAAGATGGCAGCCCAGGAGACTCAGGAGAGAGGGTGAGTTTTTCCTACACCATTTTGTTCCATATATGAGATCTATAAAACTTCTATGTAGATCCTGTAAAGGGGGTTTTCTAAACAAAAACCATTTACAACCTATTAATCATTTGTAGAACCCTTGAGAAAGATATTTTTAAAATTTTCACTCTAATTAGGCGCCACTCTGTGCTGCAATTTAAGGCACTATTTAGTTTACGTCTCTGGTAGAACCAACAAAGTGTTTTGTTTTTGTAGAACTCTACAAAGGGGAATGGTGGGGTTGTTTGAATTCAAAAACTGTGCTAAATAAAACCTATTTATAATCATAGAAATATCCGAAAAACTGAGAAACTTTTTTTTTATACCTGCACACAAATAATTAGCTGTTTCACAGGCACGAGCTATTTTTTTCTTGTTGGAGCTAAAATTTTAGGCACATAGCCATTAATTAGCAATTGGATACCACAGCAGCTTGACTAACTGCACCTTTTAATGGCTATGCATTGAGATGGGAATTGCATTGGCCTCATTTATGGAGATGCACTTCGCTAATATACTGTACATCTCCATAAATGAGGCCAATGCGATTCCCATCTCGATGCATAGCCAATGGCACGATCTATTAAAGATACATGCAAAGCCGCTTTGGTTTGCGATGCGATGCGATGCGATATGATTCACTTCTATTACAGTGCGATTTGATTTCGATTTGATTCAACACAATGCGATTCAGCGCAATATGATGCAATGGAAAAAATGTGATGCTATGCAATTCAATATGGTACAGATAGTTTGCTTTAATTTCTTTGGTTCAGACAGACAGCAAATTATAATTTGACTGTAAAATGTATAAAAAGTGTAAATGGTGCCTTCTGTCTTCTAAAGCACGGCCCACAAACAGGCCTTTGCAAAAAAATTAATAAATAAAAAAGATAAAGTGAAACCAGACGTTCTTTACCTGTTCTGTCTCCAGGAAGATGCAGCTTTACCTCTTCCATGTAAATCTGTATTCTATACATATTCTGACTCTCAGGACACGCCTCGGTTTCTGTAGTGATACGTCATATTCACGTAGCAGCAGTTGTGCTGAGAGAACGGGCTCGAGAAACGATAGATAGATAGATTTGTTTTGTAGTGATTTAGCGGTGTAGTGTAGAGTTCAGTAGTGTGATGGTGGATGGAAAAAGCTGTCCCTGAACCTGTTGGTTCTGGTGTGTAAGTTCCTGTATCTCCTTCTTGATGGAAGGAGGTTAAACAGTTTATGACTGGGATGTGAAGAGTGCTTGATAATGTTGTGAGCTCTGCGCAGACATCTGCTGTGGTGAAGGTGTTCAATGGCAGGTAGTTGGGTGCCAGTGATGCGTTGGGCGGTTTTGACCACCCTTTGCAGTAGTTTTACGTTCACACACAGTGGAGCCTCCGTACCATACGGAGGCTCAAGTTTATTTCTCAACAAGTTTAGCGATGAGAAATAAATCTACATATAAATTATTGGTCACAAATTATTGCCCACTTTTTAAATTATAAAAGTATAAAGCATCTTCTAATAATTATATATAAATAAAATATGTTAAAAACGATGGATCATGTGCAAATGCCAACTTGTATCTGATGCACTTTTTTTAAAATCGATGCATCACACTGTTAACATTATGCCAATGCACTGGTGCGAACTGGTGAAACCTTCTATCTCTAATGTATATGCATCCTAACCCAGAGTTTTTACAGTTTTGCTGTGTGCCGCATGACCATGTCATGACATGAAAAATGCAGTTAGATTTTTTTATACATTAGAATAATCGTAGACTTATTTTGGTCTTATACATAATGTAATATATTATAGTGCTAATCATTAGTCTTATGCTAATCACAATGGAGTATTTTCTGTATGAACTTGTTAAATATGCTTACTGTTTATCAGGGTTTGGCAGGAAAGCCAGGAGTCGAAGGTCCACAGGGCCCTGTGGGAATGTATGTAAGTATAATCTAGTCATATTGTTGCCTCGACACTGAGCTGAAAGAGCTAAAACATTGGTGCCTTTGTAATCTCACATTGTGTTCAATCAGGAATTGTTCATCTCCAATTTTGAGACTACGACAGTGTCACCCGTTATGCGCTTCTATTTGAAACCTCGCTTAGCCATTTGAAGGAGCAATATGTAATTTTCAGAGATGAATTTCAATTGCAAAAAAAATATAGACAAGCTTTTCTCTAACTTTCCCATCACTCCTGAAGATTTTTTTTTGTTGACTAAGCAGTTCTGAACCAGGAAGAATACCTTAAGCATTACAGTGCATGATTGTCATGTGAAACATGTTTAAACAATGCACACTGCACTATAAAACTTAATCATAATGAAATAACAGCATATCTAGAGTATTTGGGTGTCTGTAATTAAATGTAATTTTTGATGCTCTCCCAGGGTTATCCAGGGACGAGAGGCCTATATGGAAGACCCGGCCATATAGGAGAACGGGTGAGAGAATTTGTTATGCTGTTTAAAAAAGAAAGAAAGAAACCCACTAAACTACACAATATTTATTGTTGTTGATTTTATATATATTGCTGCAAATGTCCTTACATTTAATTATTATTTTTAGGGTGAGCCTGGTGTAAGAGGAACTGTTGGTAAACCTGGAAAGAGGGGACCCCCTGTAAGCTACAGTATACTATTGCTTGGTGTTCTACAATATGAGCAGTTTATTATGTTGCCTGCTAGATGAATTACAATTGAAGTTTAATTTACCTGGTACTGTTGTGGCTCATGATTTGCTCCTTAAGAGAAAAGAGCTCAGTTGTGCAGTCTTTTTGCAGTATTTTTTGGGCCAGAAAGAAATCTAGAAATGAAGAAAGCCATGGCAGCATTGTGAAGCTTTCATTTTTATCTGGAAAATTGTATGAGTGTTTTTCAAGTGTGTAAGTCTTTTAAACATTATTGATTACTCCTTCAAGTTCAAGTCAGTAAGGCTTATTGTTTTTTGTTTTTTTTCTATTTTTAAGGGTCCTCCTGGCATACCTGGAGAGAGGGGCCCACCTGGACCTCAGGTGTAGTGTTGATCAATTTTTGTATTTTTTTTTTAGAAAAAAATATCTTAAGGACAAGAAACTTTGTCTTAAATATCATCTTGTATTTTGTAGGGCCGTCAAGGTGAGATAGGACCAACTGGTATAGAAGGACCACCTGTGAGTATCTCCTACTGTTAATACTTTGTTGTACAGTCAAAGGTATTAAATGATTGGTGTTGATTCATTGTTCATAAAGTAGCTCTAAATGTAGGCTTGGCTAGAAGTAAAATCACAGGTTTTTATTTATTACATTGTTTTAATACATCATTGTTTCTATAGTAACAACTCGCACAGAGTACAAGTTGGAGCAAGTGCAAGTTTGGAGTGACCTCCAAATAAAATAGATTTGAAAACATGCACAATTAGTGATACAAGGATGTTTTTGTGAGCAGATGTTTTGGATTTTTAAAAGGAGTCCCCAGTGCCGGTGTTTTGTCATCTTAAATCCGTGACTTTCAGTTTCTCAGTACCATGACAAGTTTTGTGTTTGCTGGGTTGTTAACAGCAAAACAGAGCACAGCTGGTGCGAGGATGACTAGATATAGCTTTTATGTACTGTTGCGAGTGGTAACAGAAACAGTAACCATACATGGATTAACCATAAAATATGTAATTTATTAATAACTAAAATTGTTTAACATGGTTGTGGTACAAGACGAATGAAACAATTGAGGACATAAACTTCCGCATGGGAAAAATAAATGCACACACTAACCACCTGGTGATTATTGCTTTCTTATAATTATATTACTGTTAACTGATAATTATATTATATTATATTATATTATATTATATTATATTATATTATATTATAATAAATGTATAATGCATATGTTTAACTCGGGAGCTGATTTTGTACCTACAATACATTTCCTTTTGCTGAAAAAAATTCACAAAAAGACAAATTTCACCCAAGCACTTGTGTTAGTGTTTAAACCTACTTTTATAAACTATATGTCCACACGGTGGAACTAGTTGGAATGCTACTGGATATTTAACACTCATGCACATTTTAGGGTTCAGCAGGGCAACCAGGCTTTGTAGGCACACCAGGGAAACCTGGTCCTGCTGGCAGTCCTGGACCACAAGGACCAAGTGGAAACATGGGGCCTGTTGGGTTGCCAGTGAGTGTGTACTGCTGATTTTATTCATTATACTGCTGCAAACTAATAGGAAATAAACTGTAGCCTACATGTTTACTGACAACGATTACTTATGACTTTCTTGTCAGGGAGCACCAGGAGCTGCTGGGAGAGTTGGACCACCCGGAGAGAAAGGACAACAGGTATCAGATATAAAAAGCGTTTATTTCAACTCAGTATGCTTTGGTTGGTGATTCTCAATAGTAAACAGCACAGTGTGCTTATCCTGTTTAGCACAGTGCGTGTAGTAACTGTATTTCAGTTCAGATGTAAGCAGATTTATAGCATATTGTTTAGGAGGTGGGTATTAAAGTGATTTATAATTATATCAGACACATTTTTAAACAAATAAGTGATGTTAAACAATTCAGTAGTGTAGGCAAATTTGTAAAAGTAACTTTGGCATTAATAGAAAGTTATAATTTCTATAGTAACAACTTACACAATGAATTGTATAGCAGACATTCTGCCAATGCGGATTAACAGAGTTGTGTGAAAAGACGGCAATTTGGGATTTCTGAAAGGATTCTGTTGTGTCAGCGCTTTGTTACAGTCAAAGGTGAAGCTCCAAGTTTACTTAATAAAACATTATAATTGTTGGACCTTTGCTGTAGTATATAATATATACATGCTTTTAAATATAATAACCATGCTGTTAGAGGAAAATAATACATTTTTGTATGGGATCAGTGAATTATTGATTACTGTTGGTGTTATTAAAATTATATTTTCCTGTAGCAGCCCGCCAAGTACTCATTCATTATAAACATTGCTTTATGAAATATAATTATCCTACTAGGGACAGTGTACTTATACAAATTTATCACTGAATTTACACACAAGTTAAAAATAAGGCCCACTAGGCAAATCTGATCGGATACATATTAATGGATGTTCAATGTGATATTGCATGTAACTGGACATTGATGTTATTTAAGGGATCACCAGGACCTTCAGGTGTCCCCGGATCTACTGGTCTGTCTGGACAGCAGGTTAGTCCAGTTTTTTCTTTTGAACAGGTCATGGCTTATGGTACACTATATGGACAAAAGTATTGGGACACCTGAACTTTCCTGCCATGTGTGGTTCTTTCCCAAGCTGTTACCACAAAGCTTGAGGTACACAGTTGTATGTCTTTATTTGTATTCACAGTTGTGTCTTTAAATGTGGTATGATAAAATTTTGTGTTTACTTGAACTTAGAAACACAAACCTGTTCCAGCATGGCAATGCCCCTGTGCATAAAGCGAGCTCCCTGAAGATATGGTTTACATGGTTTGGAGAGGAATATCTTGAATGGCCTGCTATAGAGCTCTGATCTCATCACTACTGAACACCTTTGGGATGAATTGGAAGACTATTTTCACCCCAGGCCTCCTCTCCTCACCAAGAATTATAAGGGCAAAGTGGGACTAAATGTGGAATGCGATGCTCAAAAAACACATACCATACTTATCACCAGGTGTCCACAAACTTTTGGCAATAGAGTGTATGAGACATTCTTGCACTGGATCGCTACCAAATAATGTACCCAATATATCCTTAGATTATCATTAATATTTACTTATTACTTATCCATTTTTTATATTATCACATGTAGACTGCAGATGGTAATCTGATGGTAATAAAGTCTGTGTTTGTGTCTACGCAGGGATTTCCTGGCCCTCGGGGGTTTGAAGGGGTGTCAGGGAGAAAGGGGGAACATGTGAGTGAGCCTGAGATAATACCACAATCACATTCCTTCAACTGCACCTTCATAAATTATTTACACTTTATAATAACTCGAGAAATGAGATTGTACTTATATATATATATATATATATATATATATATATATATATATATATATACACACATACATATACACACACACACACACACACACACACACACACACACACACACACACAGCGGGGAAAATAAGTATTTGACACATCAGCATTTTTATCAGTAAGGGGATTTCTAAGTGGGCTATTGACACAAAATTTCCACCAGATGTAGCCATCAAGCCAAATATTGAATTCATACAAAGAAATCAGAACATTTAAATATACAAGTTGAGTCATAATAAATAAAGTGAAATGACACAGGGAATAAGTATTGAACACACTTTATTTAATACTTTGTAGAAAAGCCTTTGTTGGTGATTACAGCTTCTAGACGCTTCTTGTATGGAGAGACCAGTCCTCTGCATTGCTCAGGAGTGATTCTGGCCCATTCTTCCACACAAATAGTCTTTAAATATTGAAGATTCCTTGGGCCTCTTTTATGAACTTTGATCTTCAGTTCTCTCCAAAGATTATCTATGGGATTTAGGTCAGGTGATTGACTGGGCCATTCAAGCAACTTGATTTTCTTTCTTTGAAACCACATCAAGTTGCTTGAATGGCCCAGTCAATCACCTGACCTAAATCTCCATTCATCCTGCCTTCAATAATATGAAGTCTGCCAGTACCCCTTGCTGAAAAGCAGCCCAAACCATGATGCTTCCACCCCCAAACTTAACTGTTGGTATGGTATTCTTGGGGTGGTGGGCAGTGCCATTTCTTCTCCAAACATGGTGTGTAGAATGACTGCCAAAAAGTTCAATTTCGCTTTCATCTGACGATACTATAGTCTCCCAATAATCCACAGGCTTCTCCAAATGCTCTTTCACAAACTTAAACCGAGCCTCAACATGCTTTTTGTTCAGCAATGGAGTCGTGCGTGGTGAGCGTGCATGGATGCCATGACAGTTCAGTGCATTGCTTATAGTTTTCTTTGAAACAACAGTACCTGCTGATGCAAGGTCTTCCTGAAGTTCTGCCCGAGTGGTTCTTGGCTCTTGGCGAACTCTCCTGATTATTCTTTGGACTCCTCGGACAGAGATCTTACGTGGAGCACCTGATCGTGGCCGGTTTATGGTGAACTGATGCTCTTTCCATTTCCAGATAATGGCCCCACAGTGGCCATTCAGCATTCTGGAAATGCGCCTATAACCATTCCCATCAAAATGCTTTTCGCCGATAAGATTACGAAGATCTTGAGAGAGTTCTTTGCTTTTACCCATCATGAAGTCTTTCCTGTGTGCCTGCTGGGTAATGAGAAGCCTTTATAGGCCATCAATTAGGACTAAAGCAGCTGATATCAATTAGTACTGATAGGGGGCAGGGTTTATCTCTCAATACTGACAGATTTCAGGTGATCTCCTGGCTTTCTATGCCATTTTGCACCTTGTTATCTTCATGTGTTCAATACTTATTCCCTGTGTCATTTCACTTTATTTATTATGACAACTTGTATACTTAAATGTTCTGATTTCTTTGTATGAATTCAATATTTGGCTTGATGGCTACATCTGGTGGAAATTTTGTGTCAATAGCCCACTTAGAAATCGCCTTACTGATAAAAATACTGATGTGTCAAATACTTATTTTCCCCGCTGTATATATATAATTTTTACTGTGGCACTGGTGTAGGGTTTGTTTTTTTAACACTGTATTTTTTTGTATTCTATTTCTTAAATTTGTTTTATAGGGCTCAGCCGGGCCTGTTGGGAAGCCGGGACCAATGGGCATTCCAGGAGAGGTGGGTCAACAAGGATCTCAAGGGATGCAGGGAAAGAGAGGACCAAGTGGCAAAGAGGTTCATGTCCTCCATTAATTACTTTTTTACCCTCATAATTTTTGTTAAACATTGTGAGCACATAATGTATAATGATTTTTTTTTTTTTTATAGGGAGTTGCAGGACTTGAGGGCAGAAAAGGTGATCCAGGCCCTAAAGGACAGAAGGTAAACTGAGTTGTGAGAAACATTCGATTATAACATTTGTTTTTAGGGAATCGATGGTTTAAGTGTAAATTTGGGGCTTTTTTTTTCATGATTTTCAGGGTGACCCTGGGATGCAGGGTGTCCCTGGGGACACTGGGCATCCAGGAATATTTGGGGCCCAAGGAGCAAGAGGGCAAAAGGGTGATAAAGGCTATGCTGGATTTATTGTGAGTGCTCACCTTAGTTTGGCTTTTTCTTTTCTGCATTTTCTGATTTAATCATTCTTATAACAATGTGTTTTTCAGGGTCAAAGTGGACTGATGGGGAAACCTGGACCAGCAGGACTGTTGGGATTGGAGGTACATTGAGGCAAAAGTGGAATAGTAATCCACCTATTCTGCTTTCAATGCACATTTTGTATATTTCATATATATCCTTGTGCTTTATGATTGGGGCAGAGTCATTCAGAGACAGAGAATGCCCGAAATGTTGCTTTACAGTATGAAGGGTTAGTAAAGCTAAATGTAGACAAGTGGAACCAAATCATGCAAGTAGAAATAAATGCCTCCTGTAACTAAGCATTGTTTTCTAACATTATTTAGGAGTTTGCAGTTGTTATTTGGATGAAAGTATTGATAATGGTTTGTTATGTACACATTTAATGCATTTGTTTGCTTGTTTAATCACAGGGTCTGATGGGATTCAGAGGATCGCCAGGTAAAGATGGACAACCAGGCCCGAAGGTATGTAATTACTTCTTGTATTTGTTTTCCATCTTCTTCATGTGTAAGTAAAAGACATATACAGTGGTGTGAACAGTGGGCAAACACTTTTTCACACAGGGCCATGTAGGTTTGGAGTTTGTTTTACCTCATTTAAAAAAAAAAAACCCTTCATTTAAAAACTGCATGTTGTGTTCACTTGTGTTATCTTTTACTAATATTTAAATTTGTTTGATGATCTGAAACATTAAAGAGTGACAAACATGCAAAGAAATAAGAAATCTGGACCAACAATTTTTCACACCACTGTAGATCCATAATTAAGTTAAATACCCACATTTTCTTTTTTTTTTTTGTCTTTCAGGGTGATCCTGGCATTAATGGCGTACCCGGAGCGCTTGGGGAACCTGGTAAGCAGGTAATGTGTTATCTTTTTTGTTTAGCTACAATGTGGTCTTGCTGAGTGTGTTGATGTATATAGAATTGTAAAGAAACACCCCAGCATTTTTCAGTGTTCAAGTCAAGAATTCCTAAAGGGTTCTTTAAATAGCTAAGGGTTCCTAATTATATAAAAAACATTCATACTTTTGGTTGTATGCTCTATTAAGGGTCTCCTCAATGAGCCAATCGTTTCTACTGCTTAGGAACCATTTAAAAACGTACAAATTCTAGATTTAGCATTTTTTTTATAAGAATATACTGTATACTATGTGTTTACAGTGAAATACTGAGAAAAGATCTCATTTATGCAGTTGAGCAGTTTAGGGTTAAGGGCTTTTGTTCATGGGCGCAGCAGTGGCAGCTTGGTGGTGCTGGGATTGAAACTCCCAACCATCCAATCAGAAGTCCAATGTTCAATGTATAAACCACTCAGCTACTTGCACTTATATATAAAATAACATAACGAAAAATACTAAATAGCGAAACACAAAGCAGAGATACTTCTACTGTCAGGGATCCACCTGCCACGCCCCCTTTGGTGGCTCTCTATGCCTCCGCTCTCCCTAGAGCTCCAGGTTTAACCACGCACACCTGGGGCTCATCATCAATCATGCCTCCACTCTCTCTGGAGCTCCAGGCTCAATCACGCTCACCTGGGGCTCATCATCACTCCACCCCGCTTCTATATAAGCTCTTCACACACACTCACTCCCCGTTCGTTATTGTATGTGTTGGGCTTTACGTGTTGTATGTTTCCGTGTTCCGGGTTTCAGACAGGACTCTATGCGTCCGTCCCTTTCGGACTTCACAATCCCGTACCGGCTGTGCATCTCCTCCCCGTGCATCTCGGATCAGCTACGCTTCTCCTTAAGCGCACCTCGGACTTACTAAACCGAAGGACTGCCGTGTGCGTGTGTGAGTGTGTTTGCACGCGTGTGCGCGTGTGAGTGTGTGTGCTTGTGTGTATTTCTCTCCCTCACTCGTGTCAATAAAACCGGAGCGAGCTGTACTCCGGCTTCCGCCTCCCGTTTCACCCGCACCCTGACAGAATACCGAACCTCCTGAAAAGGAATAAAAAAAAAAAGTTGTGATATGATCGGGTTGCTGCCGTGGTCCCGGCGCGATCCAAACCTCGGTTGGAGGGTTCGCTGTGCCACGATAAAGCAATGGCCAAGCTCCGCCTCGGGAAACACCCGGAAGCACGCTGCCGGTTCGTCCTCGCCGGCTCAGGAACGTGCAAGCACGGCCGCGCCACGCCCCCCGGCGAGTCTTATGGAATTCCCGGCTCGCTTTTCCGGCGAATTGGCAGAGTGGAGCGGTTTTATATGGAGCGTGGGAGAATATATGAGCTTCCATCCCTCCTCATACACCACCGAAGCAGCTAAAATCGCGCTCCATATCTCCCTCTTGTCTGGGGACTCTCTCTCTCTCGCCAGTAAGCTGTGGAGCGCATTCGGAGGGAATTTCCGCTCGTGCGCTCATTTCATCGGGATTCTCACGGGAATGTTCGGGATAAATCCAACAAATCTGCTTTACAGCCCCCTCGATTCTGGGCAGGCTCCGCCCCAGGGTTTCCAGGAGAGCTCCTTTCCGCTCCTGGGCTCCTCAGAGTGTTCGACTCCGCTCCAGTGTGTCCATGAGAGCCCAGCTCCGCCCCAGGACCTCCATGAGAGCTCAGCTCCACTCTTGGACCTCCATGAGAGCTCAGCTCCGCTCCAGGACCTCCAGGAGAGCTCAGCTCCGCTCCAGGACCTCCAGGAGAGCTCAGCTCCGCTCCAGGTCTCCGAGTGCGCCTCTCAGCTCCAGCATGTCTCCGAGAGCTCCTCTCAGCTCCAGCATGTCTCCGAGAGCTCCTCTCAGCTCCAGCATGTCTCCGAGAGCTCCTCTTAGCTCCAGCATGTCTCCGAGAGCTCCTCTCAGCTCCAGCATGTCTCCAGGCGAGCTCAGTTCCGCTCCAGGACAGCTCCGTTCCGCCCCGGAGCTCCCCAGAACACTCAGCTCAGCCCCAAGGCCGCGAAAGGGACCTCGTACCGCCGCCTGGCCGCAAAAGGAACGTCGTGCCGCCGCCTGTCCGCAAAAGGGACGTCGAACAGCCACCTGGTCGCAAGAGGGTCGTCGCACCGCCGCCTGGCCGCAAGAAGGAGGTCATATCGCCTCCGACCGCCTATGAAGGTGGCATGGTAACCCACGGCTCCTCGGACAGCCCCAGGTCGCTTCCAGAGCCATCCGGCAGTGATGTCGCGGTCCCAGACTCTTCTGAGGGCGACACCACAGCCCCGAGCTCCTCCGATGGCGACGTCTCGCCTCAGAGCTCCTCTCTGTCCCAGAGCGTCCCTGAGAGCTCCTCTCTGCTCCACAGAGTCTCCGAGAGCTACTCTCCGCTCCACAGAGTCTCCGAGAGCTCCTCTCCGCTCCACAGAG
>JAAIIK010000087.1:243898-265757 GCA_014706435.1 Silurus glanis | reverse complement strand
CTCCTCTCCGCTCCACAGAGTCTCCGAGAGCTCCTCTCCGCTCCTCCGATGGTGACGTCTCGCCTCCGAGCTCCTCCGATGGCGACGTCTCGCCTCCGAGCTCCTCCGATGGCGACGTCTCGAAAGACAGAATATACAAAAAAAAAATTCATAAAAAAAAAAACCATTAAATAGAAAAATTTAAAATGAATTTGTATTTGATGGAGTGAAATAAGTATTTGATCCCGTACCAACCAGCAAGCATTCTGACTCCCACACACCCAAATTAGTCCTGTACCTTTAGGAACGAACTCCTAATATCAACATATTATGTGTATAAAAGACACGTCACAGAATCAACCTCTTCTATTCAAACCTCTCCACCACCATGAGCAAAACTAAAGAGCTGCCAAAGGACGTCAGGGACAAGATTGTAGACCTGCACAAGGCTGCACAAGACTGGGGTAAACTCACAAAATCAGCAGGGGATCAAATAATTATTTCCCCCATTGTATGTTTGGAAACCTCAAATATAATATATTCATATATACTTATACAAAAATGTATTTTTTTAAATGGTTAGTGACATAAATGCTTTAAATAACCAGCTAACCATCTGTCATAAATAACCATCTGCCTCTTTCACACCAACTACCTGCATGTCTTTCCTCACCACATCCATGAACCTCCTCCTTGGCCTTCCTCTTTTCCTCCTACCTGGTGGTTCCATCCCCAGCATTCTTCTATCGATATAACTCATGTCCCTCCTCTGCACATGTCCAAACCATCTCAATCTCGCCTCCCTCACCTTGTCACCAAAACATCCTACATGCGCTGTCCCTCTAATAAACTCATTACTAATCCTGTCCATCGTCATCACTCCCAACGAAAACCTTAACAACTTCAGCTCTGCTACCTCCAGCTCCGCCTCCTGCCTTTTACTCAATGCCACTGTCTCTAATCCATACAACATCGCAGGTCTCACCACAGTCCTATAAACTTTCCCTTTCATTCTTGCAGATACCCTTCTATCACAAATCACTCCTGCCACTCTTCTCCACCCACTCCACCCTGGCGTACCCTGACCCCAGGTACCTGAACTCCTCCACCTTCTCCACCTCTTCTCCCTGCAACCGCACCACTCCACTGCCCTCCCTCTCATTCACACACATGTACTCTGTCTTACTCCTACTGACTTTCATTCCCCTTCTCTCCAGCACGTACCGCCACCTCTCCAGGCTCTTCTCAACCTGCTCACTACTCTCACTACAAATCACAATATCATCCGCAAACATCATAGTCCAGGAAAACTCCTGTCTGACCTCGTCCATCAACCTGTCCATCACCACTGCAAACAGGAAAGGGCTCAGAGCCGATCCTTGATGCAGTCCAACCTTCACCCTGAACCAGTCTGCCGTTCCTACTGCACACTTCACTGCTGTCACACTGTCCTCATACATGTCCTGCACCACCCTCACATACTTCTCTGACACACCTGACTTCCTCATACTATACCACAACTCCTCTCTCGGCACTCTGTAGTATGCTTTCTCTAAATCCACAAACACACAATGCAACTCCTTCTGACCTTCTCTATACTTCTCCATCAACATTCTCAAAGCAAATAAGGCATCTGTGGTGTTCTTCCTCGGCATGAAACGATACTGTTGCTCACAGATGGTCACCTCTTCTCTCAGCCTGGCTTCCACTACTCTTTCCCATAACTTCATGGTGTGACTGATCAACTTAAACCAGCTAATTTCTTCAGTACAAAGAACAGAAACATAACTGTTCTGCTTTAATGATGGACTATTAATTTATTGCAGCAGTTAATGAACTTTTATTATTTTTTTATTTAATCCCGTTGTATTATTTTAGCCATTTTACATTGTTTATTCTAATTTATGGTTATGAATTTCATCATTATTTGTGTCATTATTTTAGAATACATGTCTTTGTATAATCTGTCACAGGGGGCAACTGGACAAAGAGGACTAAAGGAAGAGATGGGAAAACCTGGACCACAGGTTGGTACATCACTATGTATTCTCTCTCGCTCTCTCTCTCTCTCTCTCTCTCTCTCTCTCTCTCTCTTTCTCTCTCTCTCTCTGTATATTCCCATACATTCCTATGAAGTGATCACATACTGAATCCTCAGGGAGCTCCTGGTCCCAGAGGCGCTGAAGGTTTGACAGGCCCTAAAGGATTACCAGGACCTGAAGGTTCAAAAGGTGACCCAGGCAGACCAGGGCCTCCAGGAGAGCTGGTAAGTCTCAAATAAAGTGCTGTTTCTTTGCTCTTATTTAAAAAAATCAGACCTGATGCAATAATTTTGTTTATTGTTTAGGGGCCAGATGGCTTTCCTGGAATCAGAGGGCCTCCAGGACTTCCGGGATTAGAGGTATACTATTATTTACTTATTATATATTATTTATTTATTTATTATGCTATAAATGTTAAGCAGATGAGCCAGGCTCACACCCAGTACCAAGTATTTCTAGCAACAGATCTTGTCCTGTGTACAGGGCCTTCAAGGGGCAATGGGAGCTCTGGGGTCTGCTGGGCCTCCAGGATCTCAGGTCAGTGTTTCAGTCTCTCATATGTAGTGGTTATTATTACACCCAGAGGGTGGGTCTATATAATTTTCATAATTAATATTTAATAAGGCCTTTTTCTAAAAATTATTGTTTCTGTGGGAATACATTATGTAATTTGATTTGCAAAAAATGTGAATAGTTTTTCCAATTCAGGACATTAGCTCTAGTCCTTAGCAAAAGCAAATGGAATGGGTTGGTTTGAGGGATGACCTGTTGATGTTTTTATTTCAATAGAATTCATCTTCGTGGCATTAAAGAGACCTAAAATTTTATTCCCTACTATTTTATTACTCAGTGTTGAATTTTAGATTTAAAAAATTGTCTTCTGTACAGTTGCTTTTAAACGACACCATGTTACCTCCCGTATGCTTTCCATACTATGTTTTTTTCAGGGTCCAAAGGGCAGACCTGGCATCAGTGGACGGGGTGGACAGAAAGGCCAGAAGGTCAGGACAATTTTTTGTTGTTAAATAAAATGATTTCCCTTTTTCTTACTACTTTTATATGTAATCATGAATCAAAACCAGTTCTGGGTATTGATTAGAAGTGCTTGTCTGTTTCAGGGGAAAGATGGCCGAGATGGGCAACCCGGAATTACTGGGAACCCTGGACGACCGGTAAGTAAAGATTCTAAACACACAGTTATTAAATGTACATCAAATATTAGAAACAACTAAAATATATATTTTTTTTCTTAGGGCAAAAGAGGGAAAGCTGGACAGAAAGGACCAAGAGGGATCAGAGGAGTGAAAGTAAATATACTTACTTTTGAATAACTGATTTTGTTAATCTGATTTTGACAGATTAAGACTTGATAAAACAGAAAGATTTCCTGTATTCTTTGTAATGGTTGTATTTTTCAGGGACAACGAGGGGCTGTGGGGTGGACTGGACCAGCAGGAAGGCCAGGTTCATATGTGAGTTATATAACATATTCTGTTCCTCCAAAAAAAGTGCAATGGTATTTTATCTGCACTTTGCTTATGTAATTATGTAGTGGCTTAACCTTTAAGAGTTCAGAGGTGTAAAAGAAAATAACATGTTGGGACAAATGTCAAGTATTGACACGACTGTCCAAAATGTTGCATCATTGTTTTTTTTTATACTGTACTTTCGTGTCTAAATTACTTATCATAGACGCCAGATCTGCTGCCTTACCTGTCCAATTTGGGACTATACATTATTTCTTTAGGCTTTATTAGAAAGCCTAATTATTATCCTTCTCACTCTTGCATTTTTGTTTTGATCAAATCATTTATTTATATTTATTTTACATTGTGGATAAACTGTACAAATCGGCTGGTTTGTCACTCATATATATTCGCCATCTGCATTATCTCTGCTGCAGGGTTTACCTGGGATAAATGGAGAAAAAGGAATAAAAGGTGAACAAGGACCACAGGTACGGTATGATTAAAAAGGCTTGTGTCATATTTCTAAGATAATTTTTGTATTATATTTGAATGTATGTGAAACATAATTTATGTGCGATTTACTAGGCTAAAAATATAGACCGTTTCACTGAGACGGCCTACATGTCAGTAATATCCATATAACTAAAAGTATAGACCTTTTCAATGAGACGGCCTACATGTCAGTAATATCTATATAACTAAAAGTATAGACCTTTTCAATGAGACGGCCTACATGTCAGTAATATCCATATAACAGATCCCTGGATGACTATTAATATTCAGTTCACTCACATAATTTGACTTATTGTGTATACTTAGAGTTCACAAGATAGTAAAGGTGAAGGAGAGGTACTTCGCAAACAAGACAATTCTTTGGCATGACTCTTTTCAAGGAATATTGAGAGCTGTTGTATTTTTATTTTTTTTGTATGACCTGTGTAGTGGTTTTGTATAAGGATTTTATAACTATGTACTATAGGTAGACAGTGTTTTTTTTGTTTTAATGATTTTATAAAAATAAAATGAAAGTAATGGTTTTAGTGACAAAAAGCACAGATACTATTTAAACTTTGGCTAGTTTTAGCACAAAATATGGATATGAAAGTCTGTGGGAACTGTAGGAGTTCACATCTCTGAGGATCTGTCCTGGCACCAGAACACTTCAGCTCTGGTTAGAATGGCACAACAGCTCCTGTACTTCCTAAGGAGTCTTAAGAAAGCTCAAAGATTCCTAGGGATTCTAATGTGTTTTTGCCGCCGCATTATTGAGAGAATATTGACCAGCTCCATCGCTCTTTGGTACGGATGGCTCCACTGTGTGTGAACGTAAAGCCCTGCAAAGGGTGGTCAAAACCGCTCGACGCATCACTGACACCCAACTACCTGCCATTGAACACCTGCGTAGAGCTCACAACATCATCAGAACTCCTCATATCCCAGTCACAAACTGTTTAACCTCGTTCCATCAAGAAGGAGATACAGGAACATAAGCTCCAGAACCAGCAGGTTCATGGACAGCTTTTTTTTTTCCATCCACCATCACGCCACTGAACTCTACACTACACCTTTAGAAACAAAACACTGGGAATAACTTCTGTACAATCGTACACACAATGTACATATTGCATATTGTACATTTATATACCCCTCATTCTCTACACATATTTAGCCTTTTATATGTATGTGTGTGTATATATATATATATATATATATATATATATATATATATATATATATATATATATATGCATGGTTTGAAGTCACAGGCCAATTATAATACATTATTCACTTGCATCTTTCAGATTTAATTTTTTAATATATTAATAGCATGTTCACTATACTAGATTTTACAGAATTGCACAATATCTTATTGTTGCACCTTATAACCTAAAAAAATGTATATTTTTTCCATTATATAATGTTGCTATTTTCCCCCCACACAGGGAGAAAAGGGGGAAATGGGACCACATGGACCACCTGGTATTGATGGAATGAAGGTATCATTCATTTATTTACAGCACTGTTGTTTCCTGATAAATATTACATGTACATGTGCTTAAAGTCATCACATGTATTTCAGGGAACACTGGGGTTTGTTGGAGAAATCGGTAAAGACGGGCCAAAAGGAGAGCAGGTGGTTTGCTTAATAAAGTCCAAAATACACTAAATCAACATTAAAAAGTTGTACAGATATTAGAGATATTGTTGTTTTTAGGGTGATATTGGACCACGGGGGCGACAAGGGAACCCAGGTTTCCCTGGAATGCCTGTAAGTTATCTCTTATAATGATGCTATTAAAATATTTAGCGGCATTTGCATTAGTCAGAGTCAGATTAGAGCTCATACAGAGTCCTCACAGGACAGATAATGGTGTGCTAATGAAGTCTTCTAAGCACTTAGAGAAGAAAATGATCCTTTCTGAAGTACTGATCTACACTCTGTTAATTCTGATCTCTTCTCTCCACCACAGGGCCTGTTTGGAGGAAAGGTAATGTTTCAAGGCTGGAAATTAAGAAATTGTGCATTTTGTAAATGTCATGTGTGCATCTTTAACACAATCCTGTTTTATTCTCAGGGATTAAAGGGTTTTTCTGGTCTTCCTGGACGTGCTGGAATAAAAGGGTTACCTGTGAGTGCAATATTCCTATTCCTATATTATGAGCTTATATTGAGGTGTTTTGTCGTTACCTACACTTTCTGATGCTTGTTGCAGGGACCACCTGGTCCTCCAGGACCACCAGGAATATCTCTAAACCTCACAATGGCTCAGCTAAAGGCATGTAACTCAAACAGGAAAATTACATTTTCATGATCTGTTGTTCTAATCATTAATAGACAACATAAATTCCTGTCTGTGTTACTGTGTTTTCTTTCCCTCAAATCAGGGCCTTATGTACCAATCAGATGGGCCCAACTACCCTCTCATCAGAAATCTCCTCAACTCTTTACAGCAAGACCTGCGGCTCTTTGTAGATCCACCTGATGGCACTAAAGAGCATCCGGCAACCACCTGTTTGGAGCTGATGATATGCCACCCGAATTACACTGATGGTATAGTCCATATTCATTGCAACCAGTATGTGTGTGTGTGTGTGTGTGTGTGTGTGTGTGTGTGTGAGTGTGTATGTATGTATGTGTGTGTGTGTGTGTGTATATGTATATATATATATAAATTTTTCCCCTGTACCATATACTATATTGTTGACTATCTATTATTTAAGTTCTTTGTGGATTTGTTGATTTTTGTCTCAAATTAAATGTGCATTATATGCTCAAAAGTATGTGGCGCTTTGACCATTGGCCTTAATCAAACTGACAATCCATGATTTCTGATCTTATAAAAAAGGAAAGGGGTAATATTTCAGCCACAAATTATTAAGCAACCACGGTGCTACATTTTTTAATCTGAATGGACAGAAGGTGTTGATTCATTTTATATAACAGCAGCTCTGACAGTAGTACTGGCTGTAATTCAAATCATTTATGCATATTAATGTACTTGGTTTAACACATTATAGTTTCTATAGTAACAGCTTACTCATGGGGACGTGTATGATGGACATGTCACGTAATCTAGGGCTAATAATAAACAGATTATCCTGTGCCAGTATGTTATGTTCTGTAAATGTAGAATTTCTATAACATTCTCCAGTAGCAGTGCTTTGTGCATTTGTAACGTAGATAAACCTACCACAGGAAAGTCTCCTGGACACAGGGCTTTGCTGTTTATATATATTTTTTACTTGTTTTGGTTAACATAACATTGAAATATAAAAAGATATTCTTTTTTAATCAAATTAATTATCAGCAAGTTGCTGCGGTATGAAGAATGTAACATTTTTGTCTGTGCTATTATCACACATATCAGTAATGTTACAGTAACTCCATCCTGTTGTTTATTGTTTTCCTAGAATTATATTATTTTATTATATTAAACATCATTTTACTGAGGTGAATGTAACAAGATACACTCGCAATCCGAAATATTCAACCCCCTCACCTCAATAGACAATACATTTACATTTGCGGCATTTGGCAGACGCCAAATAGACAATACAGTGATGTTGATGAAAGATAAGGGGAAAAAAAAAAAAAAACTCGTGAAATAACAAACAATATTTATTGATACATATTTGAGTTGTTTTGACAACAGAAATTGACTTAACTTAGAAGTTCAAATGAAAATTGTAAGTCTTGTAACACATGAGCATGTGCAGTATTATTCAACCCCCAGCTTCAGTACCTTGTGGAGCGCCCTTTAGTTTTTATAACTTCTAACAAGCGTTTTCGACTTGTTAGAAGCGTTTTCGACTTGTTAGAAGTTCGACTTCGAAGTGCTGACAAGCTTCTTACATCTCTTGATTGGAGTCTTTGCCCATTCTTCACGTGCAAAAGCCTCTAACTCAGTGATCTTTGACGGCTTCCGTGCTGCAACTGCCTTCTTCAAATCCCACCAAAGATTTTCATTCATTCATCTTCTCCCGCTTATCCGTAATTCGGGTCGCGGGGGCAGCAGTCTGAGCAGATTCCCTAGACACTTCTCCGTGTCCAGGGATCGGGCTGTCAGATTTCCAATTGGATTTAAATCTGGTGACTGAGAAGGCCACTCCAGGACACTCCAGCATCTTTTCCCCAACCAAGCTTTGGTTGATTTGGAGGTGTGCTTGGGATCATTGTCTTGCTGGAAGATCCAATGATCACCAAGGTTTAATTTGTCAACAGAAGGCATCACATTCTTCTTCAAAATGACCTGGTATTTCTGGGAATCCATGATGCCAGGTACACAATCAAGATTGCCAGTTCCTGCCACAGAAAAACAGCCCCACATCATTATTGACCCACCTCCGTGCTTGACCGTGGGGATGGTATTCTTCTGGTCATAAGCCTGACCTTTTGCACGCCAGGCATATCACTGGTCCATATGTCCAAAAAGTTCCAGTTTGGTTTCATCAGTCTCCCAGAACTCTGTAGTTTTATCCAGATTCCTCCTGGCATATTCTAGTCGACTCCGGATGTTCCTTGAGGTCAAGAGTGGAGTGTGTCTTGGGGTCATGAAGTCCTTGATTATTCAGTGCACGTCTTATAGTTGCCACTGAAGCACTTGTACCAGCCTTCATCATGTCATCCTGTAGCTGTCTTGCAGTCACACGGGGGTTTTTCTTAGCTGTCCTGACTAAGTGCTAAGGGCCCTTGATAAAATTGTGAGCTTTCTTCCACGGCCAGGCAGGTTTGCAGCTGTTCCATACATTTTAAACTTCCTTATAATGCTCCCAATGGTGTCTCTTGGAATGTTAAATCTTTTGGAAATCTTCTTATACCCAAGGCCCTTCAGATGTGATGAAATAATCTCCTCTCTTAGCTTTTGTGGAAGCTCCTTTGTCTTTCCAATGATTGCAACTCACCTTGAACACCTTCATGGTTGGGGTTTATATATGCATCACAGCTGAAGCAAATGAAGGATCGTTATAGAGTTCCCAAAGGCTTAATGATGTTTCAGCTCCACTTCAGGCCATAAAAACTGTCAGAAAGCTTTAAAAACAACAATATTATATAGGGGTTGAATAATTGTGACATGGCGATCTTAACAAAATATACTGTTACACACAAATACTACATCATACATTTTCTTTGTTGATTTTATGTATCACTAAACTCATTAAGAAGCCATCCAAAGCAGAATCCTGCACTTTGAAAAGATTTTTATTTATAAATCCTTAAAACTCTTTAGAGGTTGAATATTTCTGATTGCAAGTGTATGTATAATAGCAGAGGCGTATCAGCCATTTTAAAAAATAAGAGAGCCGATCTATCTGAAGACATGACCCTCACAAGTCATAAATAAACACAGCACATAAACTCAAACTCAGCAAAATAACATTCTAGTGTAAAACAAAGGTGCCCAAACTTTTTCCTCTAAAAGGGCAAAAATCTAACTTGATAGAGGGCCACGGGACAAAAATATATGATGCGTTATACAAAGCATTATATTAAAATGACAGTTTGCCATGGTTACTCTCATTTATGATCTAATATTCAAAATACAGTAAATATAAAACATGACTTTGTAGTCTCCTTAATTAATGCAGTTTTATTTACAAAGTTATAGTTCACAAAGTTATTGTACAATGAGACATAATCCAATTTATTGTAAGACAGTAAAATATATATATATGTGTGTATGTATATGTATATGTGGCATTGAAGGTCAAATCAAAGCTCACCACAGGCCACATATATTCCGTGTGTGTGTGTGTGTGTGTGTGTGTGTGTGTGTGTGTGTGTGTGTGTGTGTGTGTGTCACACAAAAAAAAAACTCCCACTGTGTTTGAAACAACATGACCATGAAAATTCCCTTTTTGACTGAACCGCATGGTATTTTCTGGAGTTATGAGAAAGAATAAGTGCAGACAATTAAAGATTTGTTCACTGAGCTTTTAATTGCAACAAAACAATGAATTAATAAAGTATTTACAAGTTGAACTATTTATAAATCTTTTTCACACCAGTTACAGTGGAGCTAGTTGTTTGCTTTATTAGGAAAGGTATCAGTCAATTTACTAGCACTATGTGACACCAAAATATATAACAGAAAATCAATAACTTATATAATGGTCATTTACGATGTGTGTTTGGGGAAAAGGATGTTTTTATTATTTTTGCAGTGCATTCATGTGCCAGGTGGCTGACAATTAAAAATGGCACAGAACAAAAAAAAATGGACAAAGACAAAGATACCAAATAGTGGAACAGTGCTAACTGCTGAACCAAGATAACATGGACCAATTGACCTGTGCTGTGATTGGCTAGATGTCAGTTCACTCACACTTAAGGTACCAATAGAAGAGAAATAGGTGGGAAATTTTTCTGTGTGCTTGGTATGCTCAGGACAAGAGCAGGAGACAAAATTATTCTTATATCAAAGTCGAGGGACATGTCCCTTGATTCCATAATCCCACCATAAATAAATGTACAGTGTCTGATTAACCTTAAATGATCATTTGTTGATTTCAGGAATGTATTATATCGATCCAAACCAAGGCAATCATGCAGATGCTCTTCTAGTCTACTGCAGCTTTAGTTCAGGAGGTCAGACGTGTCTTTCTCCAGTCCGGTCACAGGTAAAACACTGTTTAGATTTTCTCAGGTTTTATTTGTGATCCCTGAAGGGTGCTGTGACCTTTTGCGCCTTGTGTATTTAGGAAAGTAATACATACCTCTGTGCCGCAGGTCCCTGTGAAAGCCTGGCTAAGAGGATCACAGGAGGATTCTTTCACTTGGCTGAGCAGGCAGGAGCAAGGCTTTCAGGTATGCTGAACACAACACTCAGATCCATTACCTGTTACAGGCTTGTTTTTTCTTTTATTTTTTGACCTCTTTGATTCTCTGTTCTGAAGTTTGTGTATACAGAAACCAGCGTGGTGCAGATGCGGTTCCTGCGGCTAAACAGCAATCAGGTCACACAGAACATTACTTTCTCCTGCGGGCAAGGGAGCCGGCAGGGTTCAGGCGAGCGAGAAATCCAATTTCTTGCTGATTCTCGGAGACAGAGTTTCTTGGGGACGTTACGGGATTGCGTGGTATGTTTCTATTCGCATTGGTTCAGTCAATACAGCTGATTTGTTGCCTGGATATTGCTCATTAATTCTTTCTAAAATTACTTTTAATTGAAGTCAGTGGAGGAGCTGGATACAAGACCTCAAGAGTCTGTGTTTCAGTTTGAAACTGAAGAACGGGAGCTTTTGCCGATCAGAGACTTGGCATTGTATGGCCACAGCGACCTTGCAGAAGAATTTGGATTTACTATTGGACCTGTGTGTTTCAGCTAGAAACCTCCAGACAGCACACACACACACACACACACACACACACATTCCCTACAGACTGCTGACTGCTGTGCTGGTGTTAATTGGTCTGTCATTAAACACAGCCACATTTGCAGACAAAAGGAGCGAAGCAATTCTTCAAGCATTAGCTATATTGGACACTGTTGTTTTTGCAAGAAATAGAAAAATGAACCAGCTGACACTTTCCACTTTCTTTTCCCGTTTAGTTTACCGAGGTTGCCAGGTTGTCAATGATTTGCTGCACACGTTGTTGAAATGAACTGTTTTGTTTTGATTTTTGTTGTTGTATAGTGTTTACAAAGCTCTTTGGTGTAAATGAGTGCTTCATATTTATGTTCTAGTGCATGCCATCCTCCAGGTTTCGTGTAAAGCCGGTGGTACTATTCAATCACCTGGTTTGCTCAAAGATGCACTCTCTTTTCAGGTTGACCCAACATATGACCAAACGCACTGTGATCTTAGCTGAAGTTTAAGATGTAGGATGTAAGAGTGGACTCCAAACGAATCAAATAAATTACTGTTAAAAGTTAATATTGCATATTGATTTGTATCAAACGAACCGAATGGTGAAAATGTCAGGTCTATGAATATGAAATATTGCAGAGGTAAACGTATAAGCAGTAGAAAAATCGTGTCAGAAAAATATATTTGGGTGCTGCTGTTTCTGGTGCTTTTTTTTTATGTACAAAGATGTTTGATGTTCATAATGTTCAAGGTATGTTAATTTATATGCTGGTCATTGAATTAATGACATTATGACAAGACTTTTACATATTCTAATGCATTGTAATAAACTTTTTTTTGTGTCTGATTCCGGATCTCCTTTATTTACACCTGAATTTGACAAAAGAAAGGCAGCACATGTCTTGCCGTTTTCAACAGCAGACATCGTTGTTATGGAAATGTGCATGGGTTTAATCTTAAATGTGCCGTATTGTTTAAATAAGTGCACTAAATAGTAGGCGTAGTCAAATAGTGTTTATACGGTTTGTAGTGCGCGACAGTAGGAGGCAAGGTTTGATTTAAATAGTCGTTTCTGATTGGGTGTCTGAACGGCCCCGCCTCTTCGCGAATTTGTATCCAAGCCACTCGTGACTCCGGCGTGTCAGTGAGATAAGATAAGATAAGAGGACGGCTGGGCTTCCGCAGGTGCGTCTTTCCGCGGAGTTAAAGCCACGTCGGCGAATGAAAGAGGTCCTTAAAGGGCTGGGAAATGACTCAAATCATGCTTTATTCGTTTTTTTTAAAGTTGTGGCTGCTTGTTTGAAATTGGCACAAATCTTACTCTGGTTTGTAAATCTCCCGGCTGGGTGTTAGAAATGGTCAGGCGGAGTAGGCCTCTGTCATGCCTCGGACTCGCGTAAGAACGTAGGCGGCCCCAGAGAGCTTTGGTCCAGCGAGACTTCGTGCCGTGAAAGCGTCTGTTTAAAAAAAAAAAAGGTAACGTATGTACGAATTGATGTTTTTTTCAGACGAAAACAAAAGTGAAAGCTACATTTGCGCAAGTTATGTCATATATACATATATATAATATGTATGTACACCTACTTTTTAGCTGAAAAGTTGTTTTCGGGAATAATAGTTAAACTGGAGCTAGCTTATTTAATAAACAGATCCGCTTCGCTAATTAGGAAAGGCATGAAATGAGATGATCAGGTCAGAATGCTTTACTTTATACAGTATATGATCATTTAAGCAATCTTTAAACAAGTTTGACAGATGACAACATGATTCTCCCCCTGGGATTTCCTGACATCTGCTCGTCTTTCTGTCTATTGACAAAATCGATCTGTCTGTGTGTCTAATCTGTCTCTCTAATAACTCACTGTGCATCTACACACACACACACACCTGCAGCTTTCTGCAATCCACTCAGCCACTGTCAACATGAACAGACTATCCAGAGATGTGCCTGAACTGTATTTAAAACCGGGTCGTCCTCATATTGATTTGCCATACGGCCTTTTTTCTGTGTTCTCTTTTTTTTTAGGGACATAAGGACTTAGAGACATGATTGCACCAGCCAGAAAGGATTTTGTGTCTCTAGCAGTAGACGAAAGCCGGTCTTATACGAACGGCAAATGGCGCAAGCAATCCTACTGGAGGGTGAGATTACATTCGAGTGAGATATGAAAGGATATCTGTGCTTTCTACTCCTCCACATTCACTGTATGACCGACAGACTAATTTTTTGGTGGTTGGTGTAGCTGAAACCATACATTGCAAGATCAATGTCGTGAGATGCATCAGTCGGGTTTTTACATCTCGCTCTCCGTTCATCCTAGTCCTGTTTTGCATGTGCGTGCAGAAATGGAAGCAGTTGTCCAGCCTGCAGCGCAGCCTTATCCTGTTCGTTCTGGTTCTCCTCCTGATCAGTGGGTTCACCGCGTACCCCGGGCTCCTGACGCATTGGCGAGGTAAGCTTTGCTTTGTTAGGCCACCGTGATTAGACAGATAGGAATTGTCACACAATTCATGTCTACTTTTTATAAGTTTTTTTGGTTTTGTTTTATTGTTTTAATTTAGCTCAGTCAGACACAGCAGAAGGAAGGAACCATGGTGATGAAATGCAGGCGCATATCGAGAGGAATGGTGGAGGCAACATTATTCTGCCCGAGCCCCCTTCAGAGGTTAGTGCCGTCCAGTAGGAGAGCGAGGTGATTATTGTTTGTTTGGTGAATGATTCCTTTTGAAGAATGCAAACGCTTGTGCATGACTTATTTTTCCGTCTCATCATTTTTATTACTCGTAATGGTGAATTATTTTTAAACGACTGCTCAGGGCAAAATATTTGAGTATGAGGCTGTTCGAGTTTTTGATACATTTATGAGGTAAATTAATATACAGCAATCCCCCGATTTACCGTGGTTCGAATCTCAGCCCTCGGTTTATCGCGGAATTGCGTTTGCCACATAACAAAGTTGTTTTGGCTGATTTTCCCGGTCTCTCGCGAAAAGCACGACAGACCAAAAAACATATAGGGAATAGTTTTTATGGAGTTTTATGTTGAAATAATGAAATGTATTAATAAAAATAAAATGATCAATTATGAAATGAAGTAAAATGTTAATACAGTACTGTATAGATAAAATAGCATTTTTGTAAACGGGGGATTACTGTACTTCAACAAGTGCATGTCGGTGAGGATGCAAACCTTCAAACTTGCTTTATATGTTAAAAAGAAGGTCGCCAATGTCATTCTCGGTTTCAGTTGCTCGAAATTCAACAGATGTTGTTAAAACATTGAAATAGTCACGTGAAATCAAGAGGCTGTAAACTTATGCAGCCACCTGAAGGTCTGTCTCATATTTACCAGAGAAAAGGTTTTCGGAAGCGAGGACCACCTGCCCTGCAGAACCGCTTACAGAAAAAAGGAAATGATTCTGAGCTACAGGAAATGGTGTTGAAGATGATGAAGGAGGATGGAAACAAGTTGTTAGTCAGGTCAGACTGCTTATAGCAGGACTTGTTTAGGAAATATCTTGTCAGATGTTTAATTCTCCACTGAGCATTCTGTTAATGGATTTATGTTCAAACAACAGTTTTAACTTATGTTGCCTGCAGCTGGCATGGTTCTGTTTTCAAGTTGGGTGAAGACACGAATGATAAAGCGGTACAGCCCGAGTCCACAGACACCTCAATAGGTCTGTGCTTGTGCCTTTTCACTTCCTGTATACTAAATACTTCTAAGCTGCAAGTGCCGAGGCTTACCGTGTCTGTTAACGGTGTTGCATTGACAGTGTAGCAATAACGTTTCTTTTTTTCCTTATTTATTTATTTATTTTTTTTGCTTTCCAGCTGAGAGCAGGCAGGAGGCCGTGAGGGAGGCTTTCCGCCATGCATGGAAAGGATACAAAGAATTTGCCTGGGGTCATGATGAGCTCAAACCCATTTCTAAATCTTACACTGAATGGTTTGGACTGGGGCTGACTCTTATTGATGCACTGGACACTATGTGGATCTTGGGGCTGAAAAAAGGTGTGTTTTGCAAACAGAACATGTCAGCGATGGACCGGTTTCCCAGGCTTTCTTATGCGAGTGTGGTTCTTGTGTTCTTTACGGTTTTTTTATTATATCTTGATGTTGACTGAAAACACAAGGAGAATTAAAGCATTGGTTAAGTGGCAAATGTAGGTTATAAACTTGGGGACTTGGACAGAGTAAAATGAGAAGTTTGAGGAAGTTCTGTATAATTTGAATAGTGCAATATGAGGAAGGTGCAGCCGTGTCAACCGTAACAAGCTGTCTGCTCTTTATTTTTGTTTATTAACAGAGTTTGAGGAAGCCAGAGAGTGGGTGGCAACACATCTGTCTTTTGGGAAAAATGTAGACGTGAACCTGTTCGAAAGCACCATCCGTATTCTGGGCGGCCTGCTCAGCACTTACCATCTGACCGGTGACTCCTTGTTCCTCGAGAAAGCTGTGAGTGTGTGTGTGTGTTTTTAAGAGAGAAAATCAGCCGTATGTGGCTCACATTATCAATGCCTCCTCCACTCCTTCTGTTAACACGTGTACGATTTGAATTCCTCCCATTAGCCAGGCGTCAGCGTGTGGATTTGAAATAGTCTTTCAGTCTGATCTCAGTCTGCTAATGGTGTTGATGTTGATTCTGTAAATGGTTGTACAGAAAGAAATTGGCTCCAGGTTGATGCCTGCCTTTGGCACACCGTCGAAGATTCCATACTCGGACGTAAACATCGGTACTGGCGTTGCTCATCCGCCACGCTGGACCTCCGATAGCACTGTCGCCGAGGTGACCACCATCCAGCTGGAGTTCCGCGAACTGAGCCGACTCACCGGAGACCCCAAATACCAGGTGGACTTAGAGTGTGTGTGTGTGTGTGTGTGTGTGTGTGTGTGTGTGTGTGTGTGTGTGTGTGTGCGCGCGCGCGCGTGTGCCTATTATCAAGGGTTGCGAAATACCAGGGATTTTCAAGACTGGAAACTTTCCACAGGGAATTTACAAAATGGCAAGTTTGCCAATAACTTGGAACTTAAATGTAGTTTTAAAAAAAATCTTGCAGGATAATTTTGGTTAAAACAACCTGATTTAATTTCAGTTGAATTCTCTTCTGCACATTCCTCAATTGGATGCACACAGAATTTTTGTATTTTTTCAAATACAACAGTCTGCATTGTCTGGCGTTTGTTAGCAAATCTCTATAACTGAGTTTAGTGAAATGTCTATAAAAATGTACTCTAATGTACTAATTCTATTATTTATCTCAAGGTTTCTTCCTCATAACATCTAAGGGAGTTTTTCCTTGCCACAGTCACCATGGCTGCTCATAAGGGATTAATACGCATCGTTCACCTTAACTGTTAAATTCTCTAACACTGCTTTGAGACAATGTGCGTTGTGAAAAGCGCTATAGAAATAAACTTGACTTATTTTTGTGTTTTAGTTGTAGATTGTAATTGTGTGCATTATCAAGGGATGTAATGGATGAAGGATTAGTAAGTGTATTTAGCATTTTCTTTGTCTGTCTAGAATGCAGTAATGGAGGTAATGAAGCAGGTACGCAAGCTGGAAGGGAAGCACGATGGCCTGGTGCCCATGTTCATCAACACCAACAACGGACAGTTCACCCATCTTGGTGTGTACACGTTGGGTGCCAGGGTTGACAGCTACTATGAATACCTGCTCAAGCAGTGGATCCAGGGAGGCAAGACAGAGAAAGAGTGAGTCAGCTCTGTGTGAAGGTGTGTGTGTGGGTGAGGATGTGTGTGTGTGTGCGCTCTCAGCAGGTACTATAAATCTGGATTACGCAACATGCTCACAGAGTTGACAACTCTCATTCCTCTTGCTGTTTGATAGACTCAGCACTCATGCAACTCTCGACATTTCAGAGTATGATTAAACTGCATGGTGCCTCTTTAACCTGCTGCTTCAAGCACTGTTGGGTAAAATGTTTCCCATGGGGTGTGTGTGTGTGTGTGTGTGTGTGTGTGTGTGAGTGAGTGAAGGGGAGAGAGAGAGAAAGAACACTTTAAATATTTATAGCTAGGTGAAACAGAGCGGTTTAATTTTCAGGTGCAGATGTGGTTAAAAGTAATGGCATTCATTTTTCATTCCTAAAATTGGTAAAATTTTCATTCGTAAAACTGTTACTCCTTTATTCTCTCTCTCTCTCTCTGTGTGTGTGGGTGTGTGGGTGTTTAAAACTGCTTATAATAAACCCAACAGCATTTGGATGAGGGGGTGTGTTGTGTAGTAACACTGTTACTAATGTGGGAGTGTTTAACACTGTGTTCCACTCCACTGTTTTAGTTTAAATGTAAATAAAAGATTACATGCACAGTTTTTTATTAATTACTGTGATAAGTATGCAAGTGTGATCGACAGAATAACCAGTGGCAGTACATTTACAACAGTTAAAAATGAACTAAGCTAAAAACGAATGAAGACAAAGGCAAAATGTAACAGGAGTTAATATAGAATAGTTTTCCTTTACTTCATAAATAAAAAAAGCTTTTTGGATTCAGCTTTTGGTGTCTATGAATTCCAGACAAGCTGTCAGGAGACTGGTAGTCTTGGCAGAATCCTCAGCACTCCTTTGGCAAAAAATAGCCTTGGAGTGTTATTTTTACTCTGAGTCTCAGTGCCTGTTCGGTATCTGCCATTCTGTACAACTATGCAACACATTGCTGAATATGATTATGAACTGTCACATGCTGGTGTGTTTACACTGTTGTTGATGCCTCCAGTCTGTTGGAGGACTACATGCAGGTAGTGGAAGGGATCAAAAAGAACCTCCTGAAGAAATCTTCTCCTCTTGGTCTTACGTTTGTAGGAGAGCTGTCTCACGGACACTTCAGCCCCAAGATGGTAAGTGAGATCCCTCTGTCTAAAAGGAAACTTCAGATGTAAACGATGCTTCTAATTCTGCTTTAAACTTCACTGTGAATCAGACTGTGTCTTTCTGTTCACAACCAGTTCACTTGAGTTTAATGTTAAAATGTGGATGAACAGGAGATCAGAGGCCTCCCACAGATGCTGCCTCAAATAGAGAGTTTATTGTTTCCATGCGCTCTGCCCTCATCTTTCCCCAGGATCATTTAGTGTGCTTCCTGCCTGGCACGCTGGCCCTGGGGGCACACAACGGCCTGCCCGTCGAGCACATGGAGCTGGCACAGCAGCTGATGGAGACCTGCTACCAGATGTACGCACAGATGGAAACGGGCTTGAGTCCTGAGATCGTGCACTTCAACATGCAGCCAGGCAGCACCCAGGATGTGGATGTTAAAGTGAGCTTCATTTTAGAGCTTAAAGAATTTTCGTACTGCATTTGTTTGCATTTGTTTACGGCCCACAGTATTGTAACTGCAGCAGGTATATCAATACCTAAGAACAAACCCAGTATTTCATCCCTTTTAATTGGAGGTCGACTGGTTTTACTGGTAACGATAACAAGGTTGGATGGTACTTGCTGCTAACTGATCATTCAACAGATTGTTTTATTTTTTTTATCCAGGATCTATTTTAAAAGCACTTTGTGAAACAGTACTAAATCAGGAAAATGTGATAAATGAAATAAATATAAATGTTATATTAATAAATATTTAAACTTGAACAAAAAGTATCACTCCAAATATATAAAAACAGTTACATCCAATATGAAGGAAAAAAAAATTTATTGTCAGTCATTTGCCTCAAGAGGCCATCGTACATTCTGAGCTGCCCAGCTGCAGACACAACCTGGAAAAACTATAGGTATGGATTTTTGCTGACACAGAGAGCACATTTATGGTTATTTATAGTATTACATTAAAGTGACTTTCTATTCAAATCTTGTCTATTTTGTGTGTGTGTGTGTTGGAGCTGCTGTTATCTGCTAACAGGCTGAGCTGAGATTATTATTGTGGTCCACAGCCTGCAGACAGACACAACCTGTTGCGGCCTGAAACCGTGGAAAGCTTGTTCTACCTCTACCGGTTCACCAAGGACAAGAAATACCAATCTTGGGGATGGGAGATATTTCAAAACTTTAACAAATACACTAGGGTAAGACATTTAATAACCGATGAATTTTTATTTTTTTTTGTGTGTGTGTCATTGTTGGGTATCTTATAGTACACAGTAGAATATACTGACAAAACTCATATGCTCAAGTTTCACACTGATGCTGGCAAGAGAGTGAGTGTGTGTGTGTGTGTGTGTGTGTGTGTGTGTGTGTGTGTGGAAGCCTGGCTCCGGTTTCTCTGGCACAGATCAACTCTAAATGTTTCAGATAGTATGATTCAACGCTTGTCTCATTTTGTGTAAATATTAAGCTGATCTTTTACAGCCTAGTGTTTTTTTTTTTTTTCCCCATTACAGTAATGGAAATCACAACTCGCCAATGGCAAATGATCCGTCATTTTAACAATTTAATGGCAATCTATTTTTCTGTCTACAATAATTCTGAGTGTTAAAATGTTGTTTACATGGCGTCCTGTAAATCCAGCATCGTGCCTGAGATCGTGTAGTTGTCCTGACTGTAGCCTGTGCTCTTAGGTGGATTCCGGCGGTTACACGTCCATCAATAACGTGCGAGATCCAAAGTCTCCCAGTCCTCGAGACAAGATGGAGAGCTTCTTCCTGGGCGAGACTCTCAAATATTTCTACCTGCTGTTTTCAGACAACTTGGACCTTATTAACCTGGACAAATACATCTTTAACACCGAGGCCCATCCTTTACCCATATGGCCAAAGACTAACTGATCTCTCTCTCTCTCTCTCTCTCTCTCTCTCTCTCACTTACTTCTCTCAGGGCTTTTTCAGACAGACTTCTAGATTCCTTCGATCAAAACTGCCTTGTTTCTTTTTCCTTTTTTGGGAAAAAGAATCTTTTCCTAAGACTTTAATTGGTGACCATTTCTACCAAAGTCACAAAACACAAGTACAAATCAGAATATGGACTGATAAAGCGCCGTGCTTCATTTATTACAGCGTAAATCTTCGCTTTGCTCTTCACAGTTTAATTATGGGAACAGAGTCCGGTCTCTCTGCTGTGGCTGATCAATCATATCCAGCATGACTGCTTCACTCCTCACTATCCAGTGTCAGAGAAGGAGGCTTCAGAGTCGAACGCAACATGATTACAGCCTAAGCCACAGCCCAGTAGAGCACAGCGAGTGAAGGGAAAACGGGCATAAATTACACTGTCGTTTAGTCTCCGTGTTATTTCTCCGTTCAAATCTGTGTAGTCCCAAGAGTCGAATTCTCTTTGAAACTGTGAACCGTTTTGTACAGACTGTGAGCACTTTATGGTGTAAACCCTACCCAAGTCCCTTTTGCCTTCGATCTGTTTAGTGTCACCTTTTTCTTTCCTTTTTGAGTTTTTATCTCTTTTAAAATGAAAGTTTGTGTACTATTTTATATAATTCTATATATTTTTGACTCGATCACAGTGATCACTGCCAATCCTGTATGTATGGGAAGTAATTTTTTTTTCTTCTTTCCCCATACATGTCTTTTTTTTTTTATAATACTACCTGACCCTATTTAAGGAGGCGTCTAGGTGGTGGGATAGACTTAAAAAACGTGGACCAGTAATTCATCGATCAATTTCCCTATAATCCTCGCCCCCTGAGCTCCAATGGGCTTAGATGTTGTTTTCAGGAGCCAGTTTGTGGAAAAAAAGGAGACGCCGTTTCACTAGACGGACCGAGTAATGACTGAATTCTGTCTTGATTTTCCTTATACCACAGCGCTGTCGAGTTCTCGCATCCCATTGGTTAGGCTTTTGGCGCTTCATTTCGATAAAAGTAGCTTGCAGTTGACTTTAAAGCTTATCACAGGTTTATATTTGATGCACTAAATGTCATGGTTTTGTTTTTCTTTTGTGTTAGACTAATAATCTACTGATTCCAACTTTTTTTTTTTTTTTTTAGTTTTTGTCGTGTTAATGAATTGTGGAGGTTTTCTTTAAGGCTGTTTTATTTTTTTTCACGCTTCTGGAAGGAGTCTTGTCTGGCAGCACTTTAACAATTAAGTTTTTAGAAAAAGTCTTCGGGACAGAAACTCATTAGCTGGTTATAGCAGTTTATAGCTGTTGTACCGCAGGTAAAAACAGGAACTTGCTTGTTTGTTGGCATTAAAACATTAAATGGAACTATAAACTGTATGTATTTTTTTAGTTCAGTAATATTTGGTTAGTTTGCGCTGTGGTGGAGGACGAGGAATAAAAGGACCTGCAGTGCATTACAGCACTCTGTGGTCAATTTCTTTCCCAGTAACCTTCATTTCTAGATCATTCTTATCAGGTGCCATTAGTGTTGTCTTTTTCTAACAGAATAGACGTGACCTCTGTGACAGCACATATCCTTGTTCATATGAAGAGGGTGGACCACGGTGGGTTTAGTAGCTGCAGCTCCCTCGTTACAGCTGACCCAGTGCTCGGAGCCACGGTCTGAAAAAGCGTGAATTGTGTGGTGTTCTGCTTGTGCCTTTTGAATCTCTCCTGAGCAATGAAAATGAAGTCTATTTTGATTCCCAAGACTCATGTTTTGTATTGAAATGTCATTATATATATATATATA
>JAAIIK010000087.1:231220-243498 GCA_014706435.1 Silurus glanis | reverse complement strand
TTTTTTTTTGTGTTTATTTATGATTTTAACTCAATTGTTATCGAAATCTATCCCTCAAGGCAGCTCACATGCATTTTCTAGTCATGTGTTAATCTGCTCATTTTACATTTTTACAAATACAATTAAGGGCTTTGTGTATTAATGTGTGTGTGTATATATATATTCCCCCCCTCATTGATGATTGGGCAGGTTTCTTAAATTATTATTGTCTAGACATTGACCAAAGCCAGCAGTGTATGTTGCTGTAAAAGAGATTGAAAATGAATTGGTCGCGGTTGATAGAGTGCTGAAAACGTGTGTAACGTGTCGAGCTTGTGCAAAAGAAAAGCATTGGTCAATAAACTTTTTGGAAATCTCTTGTAAAGAGATATAAATGACTGAAATTTGACATTTATTTTATTTATTAAAATTTTAAATCATTTAAAAAAAAAATAAAAAAAAAAGGGTCAATGCCATCCAACTTTAAAAGGAGGTGATACTCAAGTCTTCATTTCTCCTGCATCATTCAACCTGCTCTGTGCAAACTGCGTGCAGCTCAGAAGTTCCCGAGGCCACGACTGAGCAGTGGTTCTGCTTGGGAAAAGAAAGGTGATTTCAGGAGCAGAGAAAAATACAAATACAGGAAGAAGAGAAAAGTCTGCCTCATTGCATAGCAACACTGAATCTCAGTAAATCAAATCCTTTCATCAGTTCCCTAAAAATACTATGTATATGAAGCTTTTCAAATGCACCTTTGAAAAGATTTTTAGAGCGTCTTTTCTCTCGCAGCTTTCACCCACTGAGCGATGATGGTGGCCTCCTGCTGCCGTGCCTTTACTACTGATGCGGGATCATATTTGTTAGAGGCCCTGCAACATAACATACAATAAGCACAGGGGTGCGCTGTTCATTCTATTACCATGTAAATCACACAATTTAGTGTATCAGTTTCATCTTAAACACACACACACACACACACACACTCTACTCATGTCACATCAAATTACCTTAAATCTAGATGGTGTGCTCCATCTGCTATGTTTATTGCAATTAAAGATTTACTAAGTGACTTTCTGATCTAGAACAGGAAAATAGAAAGAACGTTAACCTCTCAGCTGAAGGTGCTGTAGAGCATGAAATGAATAGGGAATTACATGTAGGATAAAGGATTTCAGAGAGTGGACGGGATCTGGGCTCTTACCCCTCCGTTGGCCCACGGGTCCAGATCACCGTTAGAGAAGATGATATTGCTGGCTGTTGAAAGAGCTGGAAAGAATCATGGGCGATATGATAATCAACATTGGGACATTGTGTAACAATTCACATTTCTGAGACCTTGGAATTGTAAGTTTATGTATTTTTTTAAATTTTTTATATAATTCCATTGTCTAAGCTGAAAGTGAGGATTAATCACATTTTTAAAATGTGAATTTCAAAGTTTATTTTCACTTATTCTTGAAGGCATTAAAAGATCATTTATTATTGAAACAAATTCACTTATTTGCTTTTTTTTTATGTTATTTGAATTAAAGTGTTGGAAATTTCATATGCAATTTCAGGTGGTTTTTTTTGTAGTGGTTGTGGAAATGTAATAAATCTTTTGTTATACATTATAAACATTTAAATGCCACCAAATCCATGTGATGATTTTACCCCAAAACATTTAATTTAATCTATTTTAATTCTATTATTATTAGTTTGTGTAATCAGATGACAGAAATCGAATACTATTTAAATAAATACCTCAAATCCTTAATAAATTAGTGTTAAGGATAAAAACAGTTAAGGTGCAACTATGCAATGGCAATATTTTACAAAATGTGGATTTTATCCAAGTATTAAAGCTAAAATTATAAAGCGGGATGAAACGAACGATTCTATTTTATTCTTACATTTTTTTTTAAGATGTGCTTCAAAGGTTTTTAAATGCTATTTGTTCAAAACATTACAGTACCAGTAGTGAATAATGAATTATATGCCAGTTATAATTCTAAAGTTACAAATGAACTTTTGGGCTGAATTTGGACTAAAATTCCTGACTTGATACATTTCTGTATAATTCTCATACAAGACAAGTATAAAGCCTGGAAATGAATTCATATTACATTTACATATTACTTAGGTTTTTTTTTTTTTATCTTCATCATCTTTAACCAGCATATAACACTAAGGATTTCAGACATTACTACACTTACACTGAAGAGTCACTTTCTTTGTGTTTATTTAAATATTAATGTCCAATCAATAAAAGCCCTTTGCTCCCTGTTCTCTATACGGCAATCTCAATACTGACACGCTGAAAACGTCCCTCATACAAATTGCCTTTTTTGCCTGACACACACTATTTTTCTAAACGTATTGGGTCACCTGGTATGTGATTTTTAAACATTGCATTTTACATTTAATCCCAATTTCCTCTCATGATTCCCTCCACTCTTCTGGGAAGATGTTCCACTACATTTTGGAGTGTGTTTATGGATATTTGTGTTCATCAGCCACAAGGGTATTACGAAAAACAGGTACTGATGTAGGTGAGGAGACCTGGGGTGCAGTCAACGTTCCAATTTATCCCAAAGGTGTTCAGTAGGGATGAGTGGCCTATATACCTATAGAGCTTTGATCTCAAGATCTTCCTCTCCAAAGCATGTAAACTAGATCTTCAAGGAGCTCACAGGGGAATCGCCATGCTGGAACAGGTTTTGTGTTTCCAAGTTCAAGTGAATGCTACATGTTATTATATCGCATCTAAAGACGTCCTGTACATTTGAGTGCCTCCAGCTTTGTGGCAACAGTTTGAAAAGAACCACATATAGCAGGAAAGATCGGGTGACCCAATACTTTCGGAAAGAGTGTCCATGACTGTATGTGACTTTTCTCTCCTGTTTTGGCTTGTTGCTTTCTAGCACTAAAAGGCCCTCATAGTGCACATAGTTGTTGTACCTTTAATATGTATGTATTTTTGGTCTAGAATTGTCAAAGAAAAAAAATTAGGACGCAAACATGAGCATCTGAGATACTTTTCTAGATCCAATACACTAAGTTTACATAAAAAAGTGTACTCTTGATGAACCCAAGCCAAAAATAATGGTATAGCTTGTTCCATTCTTTTCCTGACAGTGTGATTAATGCTCACCATTGCCCCAGTACTGAGTTTTTAACCAGCCAGGCCGTGGCAGCACTGCCCAGCGCTTGGCACAGTACTCCATTCTCATGCTCTGTGTAAAGGGCATGGGGGGAAACATGTCTGTCACGTTGTTGCTCTCAAAGCACATCTCGACCTCCGTGCACGCCTGGTCAACATAAAAAGCATAGTGAGTGGTAAAGTTTCCTTATCTTTTAAATCCAAAATAGATTTAAAATCCGTTGAATGCTTCTTATTGAAAGTACAGTGGAGCCCCGGTGCACGAGCGCCTTGTAGCACGAGAATATCGGTGCACGAGCTATTTTACTAAAAATCTTTGCAGGAGTACGAGCGTATTTCAGGAAGACGAGCATTTCTTTTGACGCGTTTGGTCCCAGTCACGCGTTCTGCTCGTCCCCTCCGTCTCCGCGCTTCATGCTCAGTCGCGCATAGACATTTTTCCGAGTGCGTTCTCGTGTGTGAATACGGTTTTTTTTTGTCTGTTTTTATAGTGCTTTTGTTTTCTTTTTCACTATAAATTAAGCATCACGGGTCCGAAGAAGTGTAGTGATAGCGCCGGAAAGAAGGTTGTAAAAAGAATAACCATTGAAATAAAGAAATTGTAGAAAAGCACGAAACGTGGCGTACGCACGCGAGATCTTCGTCTGCAATATGGCGTGTCTGGTTCAACAGTAAGTACAATCATAAACAAAAAGTTCTTTATTTGGTAATCATTTATTACTTTGTTACAAGTATATTTGTGTGTTAAATTAGGCATAAAAGGGTGTGGGAACGGATGAATTGCTTTTCCATTAATTCTTATGGGAAAATAACCATGCGAGTACGAGCGTATTGGAACACGAGCGGTTTTCAGGAACGAATTAACCTCGTACACCGGGGTTCCACTGTATTTTTAACGTTTTCTACATTGAGGTCATTTAAAAGGTTACGCACCTGATAGTCCCATGCGTTGCTGTTGAAGCCGAGGCCGCAGCCTGTCGGATCTGCGCACTCCACATACAACGAGTAAAGGTCAAAGCATATCTGCTCTCCTGTGGAGTTGTACACAATACCTGAGAGAAAGTGCAGAGTCATCGGTTAATGACGATCCTAAAATCGTATTGAATTCGATTCTCTTATTTTCTTGTTTGCTCACCCACGGTGTCTCTAAGCGCAGACAGCACTTCGGTTCCGTTCAGCATCACCTCACATGCCACCTACAGCACACAAGCATACGTCCTACTAATTTACATCCAACATCCTGATTACACAGGAAATCAGTACATGCTATACTTCCAAATCACATCTAAACAATAAAGTAGTGCTGTTACAGCTATGAAATAATGGTAATTAAAAGGCCACTGTTTTTGTCAAGCTCACTAATTACTACTTGGGAATCTTTCAGAGGCTTTAACTTGCCAGTGAGCGACGCCGCATTATAAACTGGCGGGTCTAATACAATGTGATTTCATGGTAACAGTACACACACACACACACACACACACACACACACACACACACACACACACACACACACACACACACACCATTATACAAGTATGCTGTTGTTCTCTACATTTCTCTGCATTCTTAACATATTTGGAACAAGTCCCACTGTAATTAACCACACAGTGTCTCTAATTGCCCAGAGTACATTATTCATCTGGTGGTTTTATCCCTTTTACAGGAAAAGTGTGAAGGAAACGGTCAGAATGTTGTACCTTAACAGGGAAAGCAGGCATTTTTGACATGAAGCTGGTGTCGTATGGGTAGTCCATCATAGCCATTAAAGTAAAAGCATTGCGCAGGAAACCGTTCAGCTGGTGGATGTCCTTATCCGAGGACGGAGCCTTGCACAGTGAGAAAGCTGACTGAATACGGGCATAGTCTTAGGGGAAAAAATGAGAGAAATTAGCTTTTATGTTTTAACAACACTCCATGTGGTAGTATTAGACTATTAAAACAATTTAATACAGTACCAAATCATGAAACTGTGCTAAATGGAAAAAAAATATGAATATACACCAATCAGGCATAACATTGTGACCACCTGCGTAATATTCCGTTGGTCCCCCTTTTGCTGCCAAAACAGTCCTGAACCGTCGAGACATTAGACTCCATTAGACCCCTGAAGGTGTACTGAAATATTTGGCACCAAGATGTCAGCAGCAGATCCTTTAAGTTCTGTAAATTGCAAGGTGGGGCTTCCATGGATCTGACCACGGCCATCAGGGTAAACCGTTTCTATGAAAGGGTGTACATGGTCTGTAATAATGCTTAGGTAGGTGGGACTTGCCAATGTAACATCCACATGGATGGCCGGACCCAAAGTTTCCCAGCAGAACATTGCCCAAAGCATCACATTGCCAGTGGCGGCTTTGCCTTCTTCCTATCCTGTCCATTCTTGTGCTATGTGTTCCACAGGTAAGTAATACACACGGATCTGGCCATCCATATAATGTTGCTCTAAGTGCTTTCAGCGTTAGACAGGCGTCAGAATGAGGACCATGACTGGTTTGTGGTTACGCAGCCTCATATGCAACAAACAGTGACATCATTCAATCAGAATCAGCATCATCATCTTCAGTAATTTGAGCTACAGGAGCTCATACAGTGCCTTGCGAAAGTATTCGGCCCCCTTGAACCTTGCGACCTTTTGCCACATTTCAGGCTTCAAACATAAAGATATAAAACTGTAATTTTTTGTGAAGAATCAACAACAAGTGGGACACAATCATGAAGTGGAACGAAATGTATTGGATATTTCAAACTTTTTTAACAAATAAAAAACTGAAAAATTGGGCGTGCAAAATTATTCAGCCCCTACTTCACCTGTCAGTAGTCATAATGTCTGATGGGTGTATTAATTATGTTAATAAATGGAGGTAAATAAGACACTTTTTGTTTCACTTTAAAAGCATAACACACACAAAAAAAAAAAAAAAGTTTCATCCAAAAATACAAAAATGTATAAAATAAACTACAAAAAAACAGCAAGTGGCATCAGTGATTTGCCTCTAGAGGCCGCTCTCATACTGCAGCCCGGAAAAACTATCAGTATTGTTAACTATTTTTTGCTGATAGCTCCAGCAATCAACTATTGGTGCCAATTAATCGGCAAAACCGATGAATTGGTTGACCTCTAATCGTGAGCATTCGCAGATAATTACCTTGTTGTTGTGCCAAAGTCTGAAGCTTCTGGAAAGCTGCTTTCACTGCATCCTTGCATGTTGGCTTATAATTCTCAAAATCCTGCAAATAAAACAACAAAAAATAGACTTTACTATAGAGTAAGTAAACATATGCATTGCACAGTAACACACGGTTTGTGTGTATACAAAGTTTTATGAGGAGAGAAACAGTTTAACTTACAGCAGTAACGTCTCGGAAGAATTGCCCGGAGTCCCCCAGTCCTGCTGTGGATAAGATCGGAGCACTGGCAGCTAAAGCCCCAGTCACAATATTGGGGTATCGTATTCTCATATACACACTCAACATGCCACCATAACTAGAGGAAGAGAGGGAACAGAACAAACATTAGAAAAACTTTTGAACAAAGATTTACCAACTCTAAAGATTAGATAGTGATTAGTTCTGATCTACATCATGACAATAAAAATGCATACAAAAGCCAATATAGAGCTGATGAAAGTCATTATAAAAAGGTCAACTTCACCATGGAGAAAAACAACCAAAAAAAACCCTACAAAAAAATTCAAATACAAAAATTCTGTTCATTTAGATTTATTTTTCTGAAAATGTTGTATTTTTACACTATTAATGGAGGCACAACCTTTGCATTCAACTGTATACTGATAACCGACTTTCACATATTGGCTTGGTCCCAAATTGCTAGTCAGATGAGCAAAATAGCAAAGTGTCTGACTGATACAGAGCTCGTATAGATGACGCTCTAAGTGTCCTTAATTATTTACACCGTTCAGGCATAGCGTCATGGCCACCTGCCTAATATTGTGTTGGTCCCCCTTTCGCTACAAAAACAGTCGTGACCCACTCAGCATTAACTTCTTCGGTAATGTGACCTACAGAAGCTCGTCTGTTGGATCGGACCACACAGACCAGTCTTCGCTCCTCACGTGCATCCATGACCCTGTCTCTGGTTCACCACTGTTCCTTCCTTGGACCACATTTGATAGACACTGACTACTGCAGACCGGGAACATCCCACTAGAGCTGCAGTTTTGGAGATTTGCCTCTTGTCGAAATCATTCAAATCCTTACGCTAGGACAAAAGTCACTTGCTGCCCAATACTGTACTGTATATCCCACCCACTAACAGGTGCCATGATGAGATCAGTGTTATTCACACACCAGTCATAATGTTATAATGCCAATGTTATTGGTGTACTGATAAACCAGCTAAAAATAAAATTTTTAAATCACTGTTTTTTTTTTTTTTTTTTTGATGGAACCGAACAGCTCTGCCTGTGGCCTAATACAAAAAAAATAATAATAATAATAAAGTGTTTACCTCCCACCAAACACGATGACTGGGCATTTCTGAGCTCCTAGTTCCTCCTTTAGCTCGCTGATCATTATTGCGTAATCGGCCAAAGCTTGCTCCACTGTCAGGAGCCCGACGTTTTCAATGTTGAAGGACTCCTGGCCAAAGGGTAGAGATTTCCCATAATATCTCTGGAATTGAAATGAAATCGGGACTTTTTGTAACACAAGCACAAGATACATTTTTAGTGTTTTGTTAATCTACATGTCAAGTAAAGCAATTTGTATGTACGTAGCAGCACAGTCCATCTGTTTTTAAAGAAGAATGTTTTATTTTTCAACATGGACCACACAGGACATCCCACACACTAACAGGTGCCATGATGAAGAGAATCAGCGTTATTTACTTCACCTGTCAGTAGTCATAATGTTATGTCTGATGGGTGTATTAACTATGTTAATAAATGGAGGTAAATACGACACTTTTTGTTTCACTTTAAAAGCATAACACACACAAAAAAAAAAGTTTCATCCAAAAATACAAAAATTAATAAAATAAAACTACGAAAAAACAGCTAGTGGCATCAGTGATTTGCTCTCGTACTGTCTAACGCAGCCCGGAAAAACTATCAGTGTTTTTACTATCGGTGCCAATTAATCAGCAAAACTGATGAATTGTTCGACCTCTAATCGTGAGCATTCGCAGATAATGACCTTTATGTTGTGCCAAAGTCTGGACCACACAGGACCTGATATGAGCATTAGTAAGATTTCTATTCCCACTTTGGTCACTGTGGTGGTCCCATGCTGGAGATCAGTCAGATTATGCAGTGACAGACATGTAATTGTAGACCAAAAAAAACTAAACAAAAATTAATGACCGTTTATGATCACATCACATCATTAGCTTACATGCTCTGCAAAAATGACCAGCGCCTCCTGCTTAGCTGCAAGCTCCACCATGAACCCAGAGTTCAGGGCAAAGTCCCACACGTCCCCTTCGTTCCCAGTGTAGAAGAAGACAGGGCCAAGGCCTCTCCTCCAATACTGATCTACAGACACAAGAAAGCTCTGAAGAGAAAGAATTCTCAACATGATCTGTATTGTACCATTTAAATGAGCTGAAACAGGACACACACCTGTGATCAGGTAACGCTGGGAGTATGTTCCATTGCCCAGGCTGTTGTAATTGAAGTGGTCCAAAATCTGGGTGAAGAACATCTCCTTAAACTGAGGGTCAGTCCCTGCTCTCGGTCTTCCTCTGCTTTGATTCCATTTCTAAAACACAGATATGTGAACACAAACGAAAGACATGTCAACACTGATTTTAGATCACATCCCAATGAAAGTTTCACTGAACTGAAGTGAAAACAGGGGCTGCATCCAGAACCAGAACCCGCCCTACATGATCTCGGGTTAGGAGGACAATTTAGTGAGATTGAACATTTTTTTTTACCGTAGGCAGCGCAGTAGCGTGGGGCACACACACAGCAGTCAGAATAAAACCCAGAAATATCCACAGACCCTCCATTGGGAGAAAAGAAACACAGCCGAGCAGAGCTACAAAATCATCACCGCTTTAAAATCGCAGCGATCATGTGACGGTGCTGTGTGTCACGTGGTGCGGTGTCACGTGGTTTGTCCTGACTCGCGTTTCCCCGTGAAATCGCGTCAGAATACGGAAATAATCTCTCTCTCCTTTTCTTTGTCTATCCACTCTTTCTCTCTCTCTTTTTCTTTGTCTATCCTCTCTTTCTCTCTCTCTCTTTTGTCTACAGTCCTTCAATTTAAAGTACAAACCAATTGTGAAAACTTTGCTGAAAAAAGAAAGCGAATTTTAAACTTAACCCCATCAATACAGAATATTTGCGATTGTTTTCGACTACACACCTTTATTTTCCCGTTTAAATTAGTACCTTCTTTGAAGTCTATCATTATTAGCCTTATTTAAGTCCTAGGTGTCCCACTTGTTTGCAAGGCGTTTGCTTGTAAATGTAACCACGTAACACTGTCGCCATCTGCTGGACATGTACATAAATGTTTTCTCTCTTTTAAAAATAAAGTGTTTTCTGAGCATGTACACGCCTCGTAGAATGATACATAATGAGACATTTCAGCACTTTAGTCACATTAGCTTTAGTATGACAACACAAAAAAGTCTAAAGATGATTAGGGGTAGTAAAACATCTGCTCTGTATATTCATTATAAAACCACATATAATATATATATATATATATATAATTATTGTATCTTGTATATTATAAAGTATATAATAAGTTTACCAAGCTGTCATTCAAGTGTAAGTACTTTGAACATTCTAAGATTCTGGGTGGTTTAACACTTTTTGGTTTACTTCCATAATTTTTAATTCCATAATTTTATAATTCCATTCAATGTTATTTCATAGTTCGGATGTCTTTAATAGTAATGTACAATGTTGAAATTAATACAAAAAATGAATTAAAAATTGACTTTTAGGTAGACACTTTTCTACCTCAGAGACCTCATCACTCCTCACACTGCACCATGCTGCCTGAGATCCTCCAGCATTGCTTGGCTGGTACCACCTTCTCTCAGGGTTAGAGGTAAATATACTGCAAGACTCTTCTCTGTTTTGGCACTGAGGTGGTGGAATGAACTTCTCCTAGATGTCCAAACAGCGTTTCCTGAAACACTTAAACTAACACTTTTCAGGTTTGCTTTGTTTAAAAAAATAAAAGAGTTGTAGGCTGATTTATCTTAAGTTTGTAATCATGCCAGTTTAGATTTATTCATTGATAGAGACTCAAAGCACTTTTGTACCTGTCTCTGGACAAGGGCGTTTACTAAAAAGTCTACAAACAAAACCCCATAATGACATTAAGTTTCTTTGTATTCTTTGCAAATTTATTTAAAATAAAAAACTAAAAAAGTCACACATATATTCACAGTTTTTGCCATGACATTCAAAATTGAGCTCAGGCGCATCCTGTTTCCTAATCATCCTTGAGATGTTTCTAAAACTTGATTGGAGTCCACCTGTGGTAAATTCAGTTGATTGTACATGATTTGGAAAGGCACACACCTGTCTACATGAGTTCCCACAGTTAACAGAGCAGATCTCCGAGACAGGATTGTATTGAGGTACAGATCTGGGGAAGGCTGTTCTTCTTCTTCTTTCGGTTGCTACAGCGGATCATACGTCTCCATACTACTCTGTCCTCTACATCTGCCTCTTTTAAACCAACTACCTGCATGTCTTCCCTCACCACATCCATAAACCTCCTCCTTGGCCTTACTCCTCTTTTTCTCCTGCCTGGTGGCTCCATCCTCAGCATTCTTCGTCCTATATACCCCATGTCCCTCCTCTGCACATGTCCAAACTATTTCAATCGTACCTCTCTCACCTTGTCTCCAAAACGTCCCTATAATAAACTAATTTCTAATCCTGCCCATCTTCATCACTCCCAATGAAAATCTTATCATCTTCAGCTCTGCTACCTCCAGCTCCACCTCCTGTCTTTTACTCAATGCCACTGTCTCTAAACCATACAACATCTCAGGTCTCACCACAGTCCTACAAACTTTCCCTTTCACTCTCACAGATACACTTCTATCACAAATCACTCCTGTCACTCTTCTCCACCCACTCCACCCTGCCTGCACTCTTTTCTTTACTTCTCTAACACACTCTCCATTACTTTGCACTGTTGACCCCAGGTACCTGAACTCCTCCACCTACTCCACCTCTTCTCCCTGCAACCGCACCCCTCCACTGCCCTCCCTCTCATTCACACACATGTACTCTGTCTTACTCCTACTGACTTTCATTCTCCTTCTCTCCAGCGCGTACCTCCACCTCTCCAGGCTCTTCTCAACCTGTTTTCTACCCTTACCACAAAGAACAATATCATCTGCAAACATCATAGTCTATGCAAACTCCACTCTGACCTCGTCCTTCAACCTGTCCATCACCACTGCAAACAGGAAAGGGCCCAGTGCCGACCCTTGATGAAAATTTCCTGCATTGAAGGGTCCAATGAGCACAGTGGCCTCAATCATCCATAAATGGAAAAAGTTTGGAACCACAAGGACTCTTCGAACAGTGGGACACCCGGCGAAACATCGCGGGAGAAGGGAAGTGACTAGAATTGACAAAAAATTACTCTTATTTTATATTTCTTTAAAATAGCTAGTAATAGCAAGAAAAGACAAAATTATACAATGTATATCTTATTTATTTAAAAACGTATTTGATAATGAAACATTATATTATATTTAGGCACATAGGAATAGAAATGGTTCTGGTTTGGGGGAATATGCGACATATTCACAAATGTGTAATATCACAATACTGTACATCTGAATTGCACTCATTGTATTTTGAATTACCCTGGTACAGCTGGAAAGTCTGCTAAATATAAAAATATTGTAATAGTCGGAGAGGAAAAGCAAACATATCTGTTAATTCCTTGTAAAGGGAATTGTTACAGTAGAGCACTGGATTGGTTGTTATTTTAACACCACCAACACAACCCTTTTATGAAATTGTAATAGAAAAGCCAAACATAACCTTTACTCTCTATGAATAAGGTTTTTGTGTTAGGAGAATAACCTGTTTTTTAACTGCAGTTCACCGTTTAACATCCACATTCTTTCTGTTTGCTCCATCAGTCTAACACTCACTCACACACACACACACACACACACACACACACACACACACACACACAC
>JAAIIK010000087.1:213471-228269 GCA_014706435.1 Silurus glanis | reverse complement strand
ACCTATTTCCTTATCTTTGTTCTGAATGTTCAAGGAAATGACTCACATTCTCTTGTCTTCCTTGTCGAAACTGGTCAGGTTTCACCTGTCAGCAAAGTTCTCCTTTGACATACAGTATGCACCGTCAGATCCACTTCTGGGGAAGATAAGACTTATCAGACATTCCTCCTGCTTCCTAGACCAAGCAGGTGGAACGACTTAAAAATATATATATCTGGGTGAAGAATATTCATGTATATTTGCTTTTTATGGAGAAAGATTAGATTTGGTTGTTTATCAAAAGGAGAGTAGTACTAATAGTTTTGTGGTCTATAGTTTGCAAAGGAACGGAATCTCTTTCCACATACATACACACAAATAATTGACTGTTCTAAAGAATGCTGATGATGTCACCACACCAAATGTAAACACATACTGTTTTTTTAGAGGAGATGTGACAATCTACACTTTGTACTGTTACAGAGAGATAATGATACCGTGATACTAGTAAAACAATACTGATACGTGTGTGTGTGTGTGTGTGTGTGTGTGTGTGTGTGTGTCTGCGTGCGCATGTGTTTTTGGCTGACAGATTCTTTATAATGCAGCAGCTGTGCACTGTAGACTAAACCAGTGGAATAAAGCTACAGAGATCCTCCAGGCTGCTTCACAGGAGAGAGGTGGACGAGGAAGTCAAGTCGCCTCGGCCATGCAGAGTGTAGCAGTAAGAACACTAACACTCATATTCTGACATAACTCACTGTTGTAGGATTCAAAGTCCAAGTTCACATTCAAGAATACAGGGACACCTGTGAATGCACCAGTCTTCACCTGTGCAAAATGGGTCTCGAATTGTTTGCTGTTGTAACAACAACATGGTTGAACATGTTGAAGGTTCTATGATGATTGGATGGATATCACAGCTGCCACATGATTGTATAAATTCAAGAACAATAAATGTGTTCTTTATTGAGTCAGGTTACTCTTATGGTGTGAAGGTATAAAGGTTTATGGTATGTGTTTCCTGGTCAGTTTATTATAATAGACATTTAATTCCTCCTTCTGGTTCTGTGAAGGATTCAAATGTTTTCTTACCAAGGGAAATTTGCTCTTTGTGCTACCTCTGTGGCCCACACACATTCACAGGCACACAGTTGTTAGAAGGAAATGAATATTTAGAACCAGAATAAATTGTGGTGTTGGATAACATCACACAGGATTCGATTTAATTAAATTCAAGAAAAAAAAAAAAAACAATTTCAATTATATTTCTCCGATTGTACAGGAAGAAAATAAGCTGAATCTTCTTCTTCTACTAAATCCCTCAGATGTTGTGTTAAAGGCTTAAACTCATAAATAGCACCCTATATTTTGCATATGGTGTGATTTTGCACATGCAGGTAATCACCCTCTATGCTCTGTTGTGTGCTTTAGAAGAGGGAGCTGATTGCACCTCTCATGGTCCCAGAGGGAGTGGTGTTTCGGCCCAGGAAACAGCTCGTGGAGGAGCTTCAGCCCCGAGACTTCCTGGGCAAAGCGGAGGTACATTTCCTTAAAGTTCACAAAATTTCTCCAAAAAGCTTTGAGAAACTTAAATGGCTAGTAATTATTTGTTTCTTTTATTAGGTTATTATTTCTGACATCCCAAATGATGACTTTGGTGGTTTTGAACCTCTGAGGTTGCAGGTACAGTTCAATTCAATTCATTTTTTATTTGTATTGCACTTAACAATGGGCATTGTCTCAAAGCAGCTTTACAGAGATACTGTAAAGAGGTTAAGTTGAAAAAAATGTATAAGTTAATGCCTATAAGTTTTCCTATAATTTCAAGTTTATCCCTAATGAGTGAGCCATTGGCAACTGCGGCAAGGAAAAACTCCCTGAGATGGTATTAGGAAGAAACCTTGAGAGGAACCAGACTCAAAAGAAAACCCATCCTCATCCTCACTTTATATCCATTTATTACAGTTCCATATTTGTTGAGGTTTACTGTTCAGTGATAGGTGCTTAAATGCAGAACTGTTTATCATGCAAACTGCAGTCCTAAGCCATTGCAGTTGTCTGTTTATAATAATTCAGATAAATAATTGTTATATTTATATTTTTCAATTTGATGAATTTTTTGGTTGTGCTCAAAGGGTTTTAACTACTGACAAAAACCTGATTACCAATACCCAATACTGAACCAATATTGTCTCTCCTTCACAATTTTGTTATGGTTACAAAATATTGATGCTTAACAGCTCCCAGAAATCTATTACATTACCACACACTGGTAGCTAATACACAATCTGATTGAGAATAAAATACTAGGCAGTTATTCAGTGTGTATGGATTTGATTTGCATGAGTATTAACAGTATGTTTGCTCCAAAAACACTTTCTATTGCATGACTATATACTGTAGGTGGTTTTAGTATATTTTTTATTGACTTACAGTATGTGTTTTCTCTGATGGTAATAAAATACCTAAAATCCAGAAAGCAAGAAGTCTGTAGATAAAACATCATAATTGTGAACGCATATTAATATTGTCCTATCACTATTTATCATTTGCAGAAACCGGGATATTATGAACCACAGACAGAAGTGGGCCAGTAAGTATGCGGATAAATTCCTGTTTTTTGACAGGATTTGTAGAAGAAAAAAAACACTGATCGTGAATATTGAAGAAAAATACAGACATTTTGACAACTGGACACTTGCTCAAAAACAGAATGTTTGTCAATTTTGCTTTAATGCTATAAGGCTTAGCTCCATTTCTAAAAGTTTAAAAGAGATTCTTGCTTATATTATATTCTGAAAAACAGCTCAGTCATTGGTATAATGCAGCAACAAAGCCAGCTAGCTAATGCCTTTAGATTTCTTGTCTTCTTGTCTCACTATCATTGAAATCTATTTTGTCTTGGCCTTTAACCCTTGACCCCTTAAAGATTTTAATCACTTGATTCAGGCTAATCCTGCTCTTGTACTTAATGGTCGTCTTGATTTGAGTCCTGATTTGAATATCATTTGAATTATCATTAAACAAAATGCAAATGTAAATTCCATTAAAAAAAGACTTTACAAAAGTTACACCAATCCGTCATAATCGTGCATGTGCATATGTGACGATACAAACCAAATCATTACAATTCCTCTAATTAACACAAAGCCCAAAAATGGTAAAGAAAATATATACAAATTATACATATCTTTTTTTTTTTTCCAAAGAAAAATAAGATTTACATTTGAAAATATAATGTTAAATAATTTCTACATTACTGCTCAGCATAAATGCCGCATTATATATATTTTTTGAATTAGCCTCAATTTACACTGGTTACTACGAAAACAGTGTAAAAATCGACAAACTGGCAAGCTGCGATTTAGGCTACGAGCAGGCATTTAACATGTACCACACAGCTCATATGTTTTAATTCTTCATGAAGTCAGTTTAGTTTTTTTATATGCAATTTCATTCAGTTCAATTCAGTTTTAGTGCTTTTAACGATGGACATTATCCCGAAGCAGCTTTACAGAGATAAAGAAGTTATAATGTTGGAATGTATAAGTTTAGTGCCTATTAGTTTTTTCCTTATAAGGTTATCTCTAATGAGCAAGCTGTTACTATGGCAAGGAAAACCTTCATGAGCTGGTATGTGGAAGAAACCTTGAGAGGTAGCAGATTCAAAAGGGAACACATTCTCATCAGAGTGATGTCCATTCATTACAGTTCCATCATTGTTGAGGTGTACTGTTCAGAGATGGGCACTGCAATTGCAGAACTGTCCATGCAAATTGCAATCCTTAGCCGTTGTATAGCACTGGTGATATTAATTAAAGTCCAAATCCATCCTTATAGTTCTTGATTTGCAGATATCTTATATTTTAGAGGTGTGTGAGTTGACTCTGAGCAATGTGATGATCCCTCCATACAGAGATTCACGCTACATGTGTGTAAGGAAGGCCTACATTGGGAGGAATGAAGCTGAGATCACTGTGCCAGCTGGTGCTTACGTGTACGTGTACAGCGAAGAGGACAGAGACGGCTTTGTCACAGTTATATATGATGGCCAGGTGAGCTGTGTGTGTGTGTGTGTGTGTGTGTGTGTGTGTGTGTGTGAGTGTGTGAGTGTGTGTGTGTGTGTGTGTGTGTGTGTGTGTGTGTGTGTGTGTGTGTGTGTGTGTTTTTCCTGTCACTTTCCAGTGACGCTTGACTCACCTTTCTATGACTCACTGGTGCTTTTTTATGCTTCTCTCAATGTCTCAATCTTAAGAGAGGCCTGCTGCCAAACTTCCTTCTGGAAACAGTGACGAAAAAGACAAAAGACAAAAGAAAGAAGGAGGTAAAAATGCACGTCTTGATTTAATTATTTATTCATGATGTCACTTTAACTAAACATTCCATCAAATCATCTAAACATATTTTGATTAACTTTTTTTTTTTTTTACTTTACGAGCTCCAGACTTTTCGGCATTGAATTACATTTTTTTTTTTTTTTTTTTTTTTTTTTAAGCTTTGAACAAAGGTTGCTTTATTTCAGAGTTCTGAGATAAGGAAAGAGGAACGACTGATTTTGAATGGATGGGACACAGGAAGAGTTTTATAGCTATTTTCATTTCCTGGAAGCAAAAATGAATTAGACAAATTGAAGACTGTAAGTGCAGAAGTGTTGATAGAGAAGGTGATGAAGGTCCCTGCCTCATGTGCACCACTCTTTTTTTCTTCTGCCCCCTTTTATAGAGCTATGCTACTGGGATTCCTCTCCCACCTAGCATGAAGCCCCCTACACGCCCACATTCTGCTGCTCCTCCTCTTCCAGGTACAATGAAAGCTTATCAGCAGTGTTTCACAAACAGGTCAATGAGGAAACAGTATCAAGAAGTAAGGTGTTAATACTCATATTTATATGCTGTATACTGTGTGTACATGGGGTAAAAATTACTTCTTATATCTTCTATATCTGCTTCTTACATATAGTGTTATAATAATCCTATTTGAACAACCTGGGATTGTAAGAACTCTTTGCAGAATTATGCACATCCGATTGCTTGAGGACCTGTTTGGGAAATGTTGCTTAACCAAAGTATGATATTATACAGGAAATATTGAAAACTTAAAGCAAGTTTGCTTGTTATCTACCCCACATGTAGAATTGCCGTCTTTTTACACCAGCAGCACACACACCACACCTTCTGTACAGTACAACAGAGAAGAACTGAGCCCTACTGACAAGGTAAGATTGAACAGAGTCTGATCAAGCAAGTCATGACATTGAGTTGAAAGAGCAATATATATTCAACAGAGTGTATGAAAAGTCGCAAACCAGTAGGAACACAAATACATATAGTACTTACATTTTGTGTGTGTATAGTCACTAACTACAGTTGCACATGTTTAATCTCAGACTCAAGCAATCCTATACATAATGTACACTTAGACCTAACCTACAATATTTCTGTGAAACATTCAGGGATTTCAATCAAGTTGCAAAATAATAAAAATAATAAGACTAATGTACACATTTAAATAATATTCTTGTGGAATCTATGATGCATGTAATTTCAAGTTCAAGAAATCTGATATTCAGATTTAAACAAAAAATCTTTAACACCACGATGATGCCTCAACTTTTGGGATGCACCATTTTTCTATATGCAGTATATCTTCCATAATGTTCATAAATGTCATATTTATGTTATGTCTTGCATGTTGCAGAGGACAGAGGAAATGAGTTTGAGGGATTCATTGGTGTATCTTGAATAACATTTTGACCCCATTAAGTCAGAGCAGACACCCAGGGGAGGGAAAAATGGCAGATAAAAATATGAAGTCTATTTGAGCCCACTGCAGACTGGCTGCATTATCCAGATTAATATTGTCTCATCATCTTTTAGAGCATTGTGTAGTTTATCCCTAAGTATATTTGCATGTAGAAAGTTACATGGAGATTACAATAGATAAAAAGATAATGCTTCAAAGCTTGATTCAATTGAACCGACAGTGTCTGAAGAATAAAAAAATATTGAAAACAGAAGCTGTGCATTAAAGGTGCATTTATAAACATTAACAAATGTTTCTAGACTTCTAGTAATGACATAATTTGGCAGATATCATAAATAAATTGTGTGAGTGACTGTACACTAATAGATCTAAATATTGTCTTCATTGTAGGCTTCTATTTAGATTTGTTTCTGACCCAGAAATTAGCTTCACACATAGCCAGGGTGTTTTGGATTTGGCTTCACTCCTCCAAATGACAAAGCCTATCTAAGGATTAGTGATGTTTTATTAGCAATTCATTTTAGAAGAAGAAGAAAAAAAAACCTTTTTCTTCAAAACCTAACAATCTTTAGTCCTTTATTAATCATGTCTCAATCCTGGTCCTTCTTGTAGACGACAGTAGCAGACTCAGTCATAGTTAAGGTGCACTACACTTACACCATTGCTCTGAGTGTCCCACTAGAGACACCATACCGGGAGCTGCAGGAGAGAATCGCTCAGAAACTAGGACAGCCTGCTGAACTCATTCGTCTGAGGTGATTGTGCCAACCTGCTTTTTCCCAGCTGTGGTTTGAAATCAAGGCCACTTAGAATGGGAAAAATAAAGTTTCAGGTTTGTCCTCTGTCTCCTCTCTCTATCGCTCAGACATAAGCAGCAAGGCTTCTCTGTCCTGACACCTCTGGATGAGGATGGAGATGTGAAAAGCCTGGCTGAAGTGGTAGAAGCAGGCCGAGTCACTCTGTGGTGTCAGGTACTCAATTAATCATTTACAAAGCTCATAATCTCTAGTAAATGTATACCGTGTATACACACACAATCACACACAAAAAGTCTAAACAAAGATCATTTGAATCATTTGCATATTATTCAAGAATGCATTATTTATAACTGTGACAAATCAGTGTGTAGCCGCATAAATCCAGCTTGGCAAACTCATGCTATTCTCTCATAAGGTTTACAAGGTAGTGAAATCTGGAATGGTTTTCAGTTTACAGGTCTGCCTTATCAAAAGTTTATTTCAGACTGTTAGCTGTCTGGTGCAGAAGAATAGAGTGAGTACAGAGTCAATAGCACTATTAATGCTAATACAACTACTGAAAAACAAATGCCTATTATGGCAAGAAAAACTCAATTAAGTTAAGAGAACCCTTAAAGTAAAGTATAGTAGTTTATCAATACTTTAAAAAAATTAAGGTCAGTCTTCTGCTTCTTTCGGCTGCCCCCATTAGGGGTTGCCACAGCGGATCATCCGTCTCTATACCCCCCTGTCCTGTACATCTGCCTCTTTCACACTAACTACCTGCATGTCTTCTTTCACCACTTCCATGAACCTCCTCCTTGGCCTTCCTCTTTTCCTCCTTCCTGGGGGCTCCATCCTCAGCATTCTCCTACCGATATACCCCATGTCCCTCCTCAGCACATGTCCAAACCATCTCAATCGCACCTCTCTTGCTTAGTCTCCAAAAAGCCTACATGCACTGTCCCCCTAATAAACTCGTTTATAATCCTGTCCATCGTCGTCACACCCAATGAAAATCTCAGTATCTTCAGCTCTGCTACCTCCAGCTCCACCTCCTGTCTTTTACTCAATGCCACTGTCTCTAAACCCTACAACATCGCAGGTCTCACCACAGTCCTATAAACTTTCCCTTTCACTCTTGCAGATACCCTTCACAAATCACTCCAGCCACACTTCTCCACCCTGCCTGCACTCTTTTCTTCACTTCTCTTACACACTCTCCCTTACTTTGCACTGTTGACCCCAGATACCTGAACTCCTCCACCTTCTCCACCTCTTCTCCCTGCAACCACACCACTCCACTGCCCTCCCTCTCATTCACACTACTTCCTCATACAAAACCACAACTCCTCTCTCCACCCTGTCATATGATTTCTTTAGATCCACAAACACACAATGCAACTCCTTCTGACCTTCTCTATACTTCTCCATCAACATTCTCAAAGCAAATAATGCATCTGTGGTGCTCTTCCTTGGCATGAAACCATACTGTTGCTCACAGATGGTCGCCTCTTCTCTCAGCCAGGCTTCCACTACTCTTTCCCATAACTTTATAGTGTGACTGATCAACTTTATTCCCCTGTAGTTACTGCAGGTCTGCACAGCTCCCTTATTCATAAAAATCGGTACCAACACACTCCTTCTCCATTCCTCAGGCATCCAAAATCTTGCCTTCCAAAATCTCGTTGGACAATCTGGTTAAAAACTCCACTGCCATCTCTCCTAAACATCTTCATTGTTTTACTGGTGAACTTTCCATCCTCTTAATCATTTAACCTTCTCTCTCTCTCTCATTTTCCTCATTCATCAATTGCTAAAAATACTCTCTTCATCTTCTCAACCCATCACCTCCTCATCACCTCTGTTCCCTTCACCAACATGCCCATTCAAATCTGCCCCAATTACCAACTTTTCATTTTTAGGTACACTCTTTATCACTTCATCAAACTCACCCCAGAATTTCTCCCCCTTTACTTTACCTATCAACTTCCAGCTTCACCTCCACTACACTCTTACTGTACTCTTCCTTCAGAATCACTCCTACACCATTTCTCTTTCCATCCACACCATAAAAGAACAGTCTAAACCCCCCCATCCAATTTTTCTTGTATTACTCCCTTTCCACTTGGTCTTCTGAACACACATGTCTACCTTTCTCTGCTCCATCATATCATGTGTGTGTGTGTGTGTGTGTGTGTGTGTGTGTTTTACATTTAAATATAGCATTTTCTAAAGATATGTTCTACTTAACTGTTTTACTTATTTCAGCATACTTCAACAAATGTTTTTATTCCTACCATCCTTCATTTATTTACTTCCTCAATATGCAGAATTGTCAGAATTTTCTCCTTTTAGTCACTTCCTGATTAGCGGCTAACGCTAGCTCTATGGTTTCTTTAGCGATTTCATGCATGCGCAAAACAAAAACAAGAATGATTTCTCAAGTACAACAAATCCTGAATAGTTTTATTCCTCTCTCATAAACCCAATATGCCAATGATTACTAGTTATTCTCGTTATCACGTATTATTATTCTCAAGAGAGAAAAATAAAGGCTGTTGAGACACCAACTGTTTATAGCTGCTATAATATAAGACAAAAAAAAGGAAATTAACTGTCAGTTCTACACAAAGCACTGACTGTAGAGACTCCTTCCTAAATGTGAAATGTGTTTTTACACAAAAGCTTTATCAATTAATGATCATACAGTTGTATTTGTTAAAGTAACCACAAGTAGAATTGATTTAGTTTTAAAATAAATACTGAGACTAACACACTTCACTGCTTTTTCATTAAAATGCTTCAATATTACACAATAAGTAAATATGAATTGGATAATAACCGGATCATTTCTTAAAATTGTTGTTAAATTTAGTATTTAATTATATAATTTGTAATTATTATATGGTGTTTAGGGGAAACATAGCCACACGTTTAAAGCTGCAAATTTGCAAACTTTTAAAATATGACTTTTATCAAAATAGCATTGTAGTTTTAATATACAGACTTCTGCTTAATAAAAAGAACTTCCAGTTAAATAAATTGGTTTAGCTGCTTACCAAAAATAAATAAGCAGTATTTTATTATTATATATTGCACAAACTGGCAGTGTATACACAATATCCAAGAAACCATAAATGATGCATTTGCATTACCACTAAATCTTAAGATGATGGACTATTAATTTTAATGTTCACTGATATTCATCATGAACTATGTCATGGTGCAATTTCAGGCAGAGCATTCTCTGGCCAACAGAACAATTCTCTACCAGATGGTGGCACTATATGACTACACGGCACAGGGACCTGAAGACCTGGAATTCAGTCAGGGGGACACTATTGACATCCTTAGTGAAGGTACGCACACACACACACACACACACACTGTTTTAGAGTGGTTTACAAAGCAGAATCACCTAGAAATGACCTTTTTGCTTTACTGTACCGTATCAAAATGCCTATTATTTCCTGTACATAGGGCTTTATGACACTTTTCCCCCCCATCCAGAGATACATTGTCTTGTTTCTGAAGCCAGTCTTCCTTTATTCCTCTTTTCAGTGAATGAAGAATGGCTAGAAGGACACACAGCTGGAAATATTGGCATATTCCCCAGATGTTTTGCCTACAAAGACTTTCCAGAGAAAGTTGGAGAATCACAAGAAAATGTTAAGTAGTGACTGTAGATAGATTCAAATGTGTTTACTGTGTAATATAAAAAAAAGATCAATGAACATGAATAATTAATGAGCATATCATTTTAGATTTTAATCATATTGATTATATAAGATCACAACTGCGTTCACGTTTGCATCCTTTTATTAGCCCCAGTGAATGATATTATTTTTGTCTTGAAAATTCCACATCATATGATCTTCATTTATGTTAATATTAGCTATGCTATTACCTACGTTATATTGCTCCACTAAGGGTAAAACTGTCTACCAGGCATTAATTAGCAGCAAAATATTGTACAATATAATATAACTGGGTGCGGCACCTTGATGAATGTAACATCGCATAAAACTGGATTTTTGTGCTTTTGTGCTTCATGTCCAAGCAGAACACATTGACACTCCCACAGTTAATTAAGACAGCACTATAATTTGTAAAGGTGTGAATCAGAACTGGGATCCAACAGGACCTTAAGAAAACAAAACCAACCAAAAGAAATTAAAGGACATTATTTACTTTCATGTGAGAAATTAAATATAAAGCTCAGTCATGTTTATTAACACTACATAACAAGTGTGTGCCACTAGTCAGAAATTTTTCAGGATCTAATTAGTTCAGTCAGAATAATTCCTCCGGGCCAGGTGGGATTGTCAGTATTTTTTTAGGAGCTTTTGTTTAGGACTAGTCAGAAATTCTTCACAAGCATGCGTGGTCAGAATTTATTCAGATAAGGGTCGGATGTGTCTGAAGTGGGGTTGGGGGGTTTCTTAGAATTCCATAAGGAAGGAAGCACCTTTCTGGTCAGATTTTCAGGTGGGACTAGCCAGAAGTACTTGAGGAGGGAGAACTGATCAGAATTTCTTCACAAAAGATGGGATTTGTCAGAATGTGTTTCTGGAATCAGGGGAACCGGTCAGAATTCTTTCAGGTGCATGTTGGATAAGTCAGAATTCTTCCATGGTAGGGGCAACCGGACATAATTACTTCAGAAGGAAAGGGGCCGCAGAATCTTTTCAGGTGCATGTTGTATTGGTTAGAATTTTTTCAGAAGGAGAGACTGGTCAAAATTACTACAGGAGAAAGAGGGACTTCTTAGACTTTCAGGTTGAACAGGTCAGAATCCTTTCAGAATTGAGAGGGACTTGCTATAATTACTTCAGTTGTGGTGAAACTTTCAACATTTTTGTGAGAGCAGGAGTCAGAATTCTTTTCAGGAATGAGTTGGACTAGTCAAAATATTGGATAGGACAGAAATCTCTTGGGATGAGTCAGAATTGCTTTGGAAGAAGCATCACTGGTCAGTACATCTTTGGTTCTGATGGGACTGATTACATTTCTTATGGAGTGCTGGAACTGGTCAGAAATCCTTCAGGAGTGGATGGGGTGCTTAGAATATTGGATGTGACTGGTCAGAATTTCTTTAAATGTGCCCAGGACTGGTCATAATTCTTCATAATTACTTCAGGAGAAGGTGGGCCTGGTCATAATTCTTTTAGGAGCTAGTTATACTGTTCAAAATTCGACATGCCGCCTTCATGAACATTATTTATGAATTAAGCCATGGCCTAGTCAAAAATGTATTAAAGCCCATTCGGAAAACTGGGATCCACTTCCTGTCAGTCATTTCAAGGTCAACATGAGCGAGTTTTTCTTGTCTGAGTTTAAGCTAAATATTTAAGAAATCATTTCTGAAATAAACTGTTAATTAAAATATGTAATAAATTGTCAAAAACGTATCTATTCTTTCTTTGTTCTTTGCAAAAAAAATGACTAAAAGCAGTGTTAATGTCGATGCTAAATGTTTGTGCTTAAACTTTGGAATGTTAAATATTTTACAATGTTTTAATTACAAAATAATATTATTATAATTTTGAAAAAATCCAATATTAATTTTAATAGATAACATTTTATTTTTTATGTGACTGATATTGCAGCTTTATTTGTAACTTTCATAATAAAATAATAATAGAAAATAATAAGTTGACTGGAAGCAGATGATTTTATGTTGAACTACAATATTTCTTTTTACAATTTTTGAATTTTTTTTTATAGATGGATCATTTCTTTCTTTTCAGTAATGTTCAATATTTTTAAACCATCCAGAATCATGTTATACTATTTTTATCTAATCGCCCACAAGCCTAGTTATAGTGTTTATTTTTCCTCTTGAATACTTCAGTGGATACTGTTGAATTTTACTAACTGTTTGGTTTCATAGCTCAAGTATGAACTGAATATGATTTTGACATAGACTCGTGATTTACATAAATACAGCTTCTCTGTACTTTTTCACTCCTGCTAGGTTCACAGCAGCTGCTTTAGAGACATTTTCAATGTAATTTCATATCTCTTTTTGTCTATTATCTGCACCCTTTTACTGATTAAAATAAATCCAGACATTTTCATTTCTGCAAAACTTTCTATTACAAGCTATTGTATTATCTATAGCTTTGTCCTCAACTGATGTTTCAGGTTTTTTTTTTTAAGCCAAGTCTTAGCTGGAACATAATGGCATTTTGGGAATTAAAATTTTCTGCATTGAAATATGCATAATGACAGCAAGATGACTGGATTGTAGAAAATGACTAGAATGAATGAATTAAAATAAAGCCTTTGCAAGAATTTAGCAGAATATTAATGAGTAGAAGCTACAATTTCAGATTTTTTAGGTCCTCAAATGAGTTTAATTGAGTTTAGAAGAGTTTAAAAGGATTTAATGTTGCATTTGCTGCCACTTTTTGTTTGCTTAGCTGTTTACCACTTTATATTTATCGGCAAGAGTCGTTTATCAGGTGCTCAGGGGCAAAATGAGCTTTAGTGTGAGCAGAGGCAGTCACACATACATAATGGTTTTGCAGTCTTTCATAGTTCTTTCACAACTACTATGTGCTGTTGAGTACAAAAATGTGCACCCCGCTGGCCCCATAGCAGTTATGCACAAAAAAAAAAGGAAAACATACATCTGCTTTTTGAAAAGAAACCATTTATCAGCAAGTGTTAGTATCCTGATACCAGAAAATAAATACACAAATTCAATGATTGGTGAAGATGAAGAAGTTAAGGATTACGTATGTCACAACTTCTATATATTTTTTCTTTAACATTAATAACCAATTTACATAAATACATGATCTTGATTAGAATTAAACCCCAATAAATCTAGCACACTAAGAAAGGATGAATGTTTTAAAAATGTTTTCCTTTTATTTTTCTCTCATGGGTGTGCAAAGATTTGCTCATACCACAGTCTGTCAGTGGGTCTCAGCTACAGCAAATGTCCTTACACTTATCTTCATTTGTTCAGCCATTACAATTCATTACAGATTTCACTCATTGCCCGTTTATACGAAGATGAAATGAGGCTAAACGCATCTCAGTGAGGTATTAGCAGTATTGTTTTTAATGCCGTGAAAGCTTGGCCCGACTTCAGTCCTCTACGATGTTTGGCTTTTGGACAGTGAGAGTGCAGCAAAAGGTCTCTCTTGTTTATTGTACGGTAATCATAGGGTTGGCACAGCTCTCTGTGATACACTTTCCTCCCTTACTGCCATTAAACATGCTGTTGTTAATCAAACAGCAGCCTCTTCCTAGTGCCAGCCCTGTAAATCAATCACTTCCTGCCTTTTCTTCTTTTCAAGTTTACGTAGTCACAATTTACTGTTGCTTACTATTGACTGGTGCAGAATTAAATAAGAAAAGAATTAAGTACAATAAATAAAGTACCCTCATTTAATGTTATTACAGTTTTTCTCAGTTGCTTTGGAGCATTTCTCGAATCATCCTTAAGATTTGCAAATCAGTAAGTGCATTCTCAAAACAATGTGTACAAACAGCACAATACATTGGATTTCTTGCAAAAGCCTGTTTTTTGCTCAAAATCCTTAGTACTTCTCTCAAAAGTAAGTATTCGTGTCAATGAACATATCATTGGCATCAAAATAACAAGTCCTTTTATCATTGTTTATGAACAAGATAGCCAAAATGTTTAGTCATTTTTTTCAATATGACAATGCTTTATTTTAGTATTTCCTGATGTAAACTATTTTTTTGGATTGTGGATTTGGATTGGAAGCATTGAAAATGCACGAGGCTGAATTGGCAACTATGAATGAACAAATTTACACATTACTGTGTGTGGGATATTGATTGTAAGAGACTGGACAGGATTCACACTTTTTTATTGTTCTTTACTAGTGGACTGACTAAAAAATTACAATATAATGTGATTGTGAGAAAATAAAAAGACGCAAATTAAAATTCCAAAAGGTAAACATAGGAAACACTTCTTAGGCAGAACTGCGCATGCCGCACTATACAGTGTAATCTGTCTCTACCCCCTGACGTCCCAGTCTGTCGGACCACAGATTTTCATCCACATCACAACAGATATCATCCCTTGCTATACCATTGTGACCTCTTCTTCCTCTTCCTCTATTTTGCCTCCTTACCCTTCCAGCATGCATCCTTATTTTTGGCTCTCGATCATGTTCGTTTATTAGTTGTTCATCCATTTTCAACAATTGTAAATCTGTGTTTTGCTCTTTTTATATACACTCGCCAATTACAGTAAAGGTTCACGAGATTCAGCCTCGACCTATTTTAGAGAACTAGTTGATTATTGGTTGATCTGAAAGTGAA
>JAAIIK010000087.1:171281-190600 GCA_014706435.1 Silurus glanis | reverse complement strand
ACACACACACACACACACACACACACACACACACACACACACACACATGTACTGTATATATGAAATGAATGATCAGTTGCACAAAGGTTACAATGTGCTATAATATTTACTACAGATATTGACACATTGTGGGATAGACAGAATGTATCTGTATCTGTATTTCGTTCACTTCGAAATAATATTAAATTGAAAGCTTTGTGGGAAAACAAGAAGTGGGTCACATAGTACCGAGTTGAAATTCTAACTTGTCTAACTGTAATTAACTTTGAACATTCATTCCATGAGTAGTTTTAAGTATTCAGTTTTATTACAATTAGTCAGTATAATAGATAGCCAGTACCTGCAAAGTGTAACAAATTTGCTAACCAGCTCACTAATATACATAAGCAAATTACGCTGATGTAGAAACATAGCCCTTTAAGTTTAATACTTTCAACAAAGTCCTGCTGCTTCACTACTTTCACCACAAAGAAATTGAATCACAAGTTCCTGCTTTTGGGATGCGCAAATGCATTTGAATTTTCATTCAATCAGACTCCTCTTGATTTTTTCTCCGCCTGTGTGCTTTACATAATCGTTTTTCTTCCTGGAAAGCTTAATCTGTGCAGCAGCTGAAAACATTTCACAAAAACAGCACGTGTGAACAGAATAAGAGAGAGGCAGAGAGGAAACAGGAATCTGGCTGTGCAGTAATTTCTTGATTCTTCACTGGGGACACATAAAATCGTCCCATTATACCTGAAACACAGTGTCACTAAAATCCTGTCTTGCATGTACAACATGTCAAAGTTCTTAAGAGGTTTTAAGAGGAAATTTTTTTTCTTCAGTTGTGCACTGATTTTGTCCAAAGAACTTGTTAAAGCAAGAGCTGCTTGTTACATAGCCACGAGGGGTAAGAGAGGGTTAAGTCTCATGCCTAGTGATTGAGTTGCAGGAATACAATTGGTATTTTCTTTCTTTTGGCCACCTGATGACCAAGTAAACACAGGCTGGCAGCTCTTCTAGATTGTTCCTTCTAACAGTTTTTAAATTTTACTACCCTTTTTAAGTTTTCATGCCTATAATTGGACAATTGAAGTTAAACGGAACATTGAATGGACTTGTTTGTAAAGCATGAGGAATTTAATCAGCTCTAAAACCCAATCCAAAGTTATACACTACAAATATATACAAATGTATACACTTATACCTTAACAGGGCCTTGAATCTCTGCCCCTTGCCATTTTAGACTTTATGAATATATAATAATTGCAAGTAATATCACCTTTTGTGGTGCCAAGAGCACATGTTTAACCTGAATGCGTGTCAGACTGGGTATTCATTTGTATCACTGAACAGAATTAAGGCACAATTAGTTCTGTTTCATCCACGAATAAATTGGGTACGGTCAGATTGGCTTTCAGGAGCTTCATCACTAGTTCCCTTTGTGATTTAGAAAGATATCTTAGTACATAAGGGCGTAACAAAGCACACAATCCCACATCATTCTTAGTTGTTGCGCTGTAAAAAGTAGTGGTGTAAAATTAAAGTAAATATGGCAGGTGGGTTGCCAGGCACTAATTGTGACAGGACTACTTGCCAGACACACAAGTGTGTCTGTTACTCTTGTAATCTGCATTTACAGTATTGTACAGTTATTAACAAATACAGTATTTGATATCATGTAATTTACAGTATTAAACTGTGTTCCTTACAGTAATGTATTGCATTTTTACAATGTGGGATAGTGCAGTTACTGCCTTTTATACCATTTACTTAGCATTTAATAATTACAGGTAGCATAATTTTGATATTTAGAACAGTATATATTTAGACAGAAGAACAAGTATTAATTGGAAAATATTATGCTTTGATTAATCAGATCATTCAGTATGTGGTAACTTTTACAGATGAAATATCTCAGTGTTAGTGGTTTAAGAGTTGAGAACAGAGTGAACTGTTTAGTCAGAACCTGCCAAAATGCAAAAACCTTAACAGTCAGCAAGTTTAAACTATTTGAGGACACAAAATAGATCTATGAATAAAAACACGCTCCAGAGATAATGGACTTTTACACCCATTTATCCTCCTCACAGGGAAAACCACACTCCAACCACTTTTGTTTATTTAAGTATCAACTAAAAATAGAAGCTTCTAGAATTTTAATAAGAGCAAATAAATGCCCATAATGCAATGTGTTCTAAAGTATAATACTGTACGTACTGTAGGTGATGAAACAGCCAAAAAAACCCACAACACAGTAGTATATTTACAATCATGCTGTAAAATATTCAGCATATTACTGTTTTATGGAAATACAGTACATTACTTACAGGCTTACAGTTTATTATAACTGGAGGCAAAATTTATCAGGTAGCCTTTCTGCCTTATAATTTCAAGAGCCCAGTTTGATTCTGAGCAAAAGACATGTTGACTCATATCTACTCTATGTGATTTTCCTCGTAGTATTCTTGTTCCGGTTGTGTGTGAATGTGTGCACAGTGTGGGGAAATAAGTATTTGACACTTTCAATATACTTTCAGTGCACTTTACATTTATATATGCAAATTTCTTTTAATTTTGCAGTTCAAAAGATGAACAAAAAGTGTGTGTTCATAAGCATAAACAAGATTCAATCCATTTTTTTTTGTATAGCAAAATGGATATCGTCCCAAAGAAGCGTCACAGAAATAAATATATAACATATGTAAATGTAAAATGTTTAAATTCCTAATAAATTATTGTCAATGTCAGGAAAAAAACACCTGAGATGATATGAAAATGTGACATTAGGAGGAACCTGGTTTAAAAGTGAAAACATCCATATCTAGGTAGATAACAGAAACACCAAATATCAATTCCTGATAGTTCATTATTGATGTTATCAATTGTTCACTGATAGATACTTAAATGCTACTCAAGCAGGTCCAAAAAAAAAGAAAGAGACAGGATCATGTTTAACTTGATAGAGAGAGTAAGAGAGAAAGAGCATTAGAGACATTAGAGAAGGTGACAGGGAGAGAGAAAAAATGCATTATTAGTTATCATTATTGCTATATAATATATAGTTAATGACATGGTGCAGCATGATTTGAGTGCAAGTAGGGACTACTGTAGCTTTCACTGCATAAATGTGAGGGAGAGCCAGAAGGTAACACAGACATAAGGGAACACTGGGATATAAGATGGCTCGCTACATCACTGTCATCAAACTTAAGTCAAGAAGCTTTTATTGTCAGTTCAACCGTAAATAGCTGACGCAGTAAACAGTGAAATGAGACAACGTTTCTACTGAAACCTAGTGCTACACAACATTGAGCCTTGAGGTGATATATATATATATATATATAATATGCTGCATGTATATGATTATAGGTCATGAGTAGCTAGGGTCCACTGTATGTATGTATGTGTGTGTGTGTGTATATATATATATATATATATATATATATATATATATATATATAAATATTTATATATTTATATATATATAAATCATCTAAAATAAAAAATCTGATAGTTCGCGATGAAGCCGCGAGTGGCTAGAAAGTTTGGAGCAACATTTTAAAAGAGTTTGTACTAGTAAATTACGTAGAAATGTTTGAAAAAACTAATTTATTATTATTCATTGAAAGTAGTAAATAAAACATTTATGACAAGTAATTCACAATTTTTGTTGAGTTTACAGTACAATAGATGTACAATTCCCCTTGAAAAAGGAACCATCAAAAGGAGTCAAAACCTCTCGGTTTTTTGTTACTCGCGAGGGGTCATAGAACGTAACCCCCACGAGTATTGAGGTTGCACTGTATAGAATCAGTGATAAGTCATATGATGCATACATATGATTATATCAGGAGGGCAGCAGTTTTTGTAAATATTTAAGCTAATCAGAATCAGTGGAAACTTGAGTGGATATGATAAAAGAAATGCTATCATTAATCATCTTATTTCCCAAGCTTCATGCAAATTATATATATATATATATATATATATATAGATATATCTATATATATATATATATATATATATATATATATATATATATCTTCTTCTTTTTCTTTTGGCTGCTCCCATTAGGGGTCGCCACAGCGGATCATCCGTCTCCATACCACCCTGTCCTCTACATCTGCCTCTTTTACACCAACTACCTGCATGTCTTCTCTCACCACATCCATGAACCTCCTCCTTGGTCTTCCTCTTTTCCTCCTTCCTGGTGGCTCCATCCTCAGCATTCTCCTACCAATATAACTCATGTCCCTCCTCTGCACATGTCCAAACCATCTCAATCTCGCCTCCCTCACCTTGTCACCAAAACGTCCAACATGCGCTGTCCCTCTAATAAACTCATTTCTAATCTTGTCCATCCTCGTCACTCCCAACGAAAACCTTAACATCTTCAGCTCTGCTACCTCCAGCTCCGCCTCCTGCCTTTTACTCAATGCCACTGTCTCTAAACCATACAACATCGCAGGTCTCACCACAGTCCTATAAACTTTTCCTTTCATTCTTGCAGATACCCTTCTATCACAAATCACTCCTGTCACTCTTCTCCACCCACTCCACCCTGCCTGCACTCTTTTCTTCACTTCTCTAACACACTCCCCATTACTTTGCACTGTTGACCCCAGGTACCTGAACTCCTCCACCTTCTCCACCTCTTCTCCCTGCAACCGCACCACTCCACTGCCCTCCCTCTCATTTACGCACATGTACTCTGTCTTACTCCTACTGACTTTCATTCCCCTCCTCTCCAGCGCGTACCTCCACCTCTCCAGGCTCTTCTCAACCTGCTCACTACTCTCACCACAAATAACAATATCATCCGCAAACATCATAGTCCAGGGAGACTCCTGTCTGACCTCGTCAGTCAACCTGTCCATCACCATTGCAAACAGGAAAGGGCTCAGGGCCGATCCTTGATGCAGTCCGACCTTCACCTTGAACCAGTCTGTCGTTCCCACTGCACACTTCACTGCTGTCACACTGTCCTCATACATGTCCTGCACCACCCTCACATACTTCTCTGACACACCTGACTCCCTCATACAATACCACAACTCCTCTCTTGGCACTCTGTCGTACGCTTTCTCTAAATCCACAAATACACAATGCAGCTCCTTCTGACCTTCTCTATACTTCTCCATCAACGTTCTCAAAGCAAATAAGGCATCTGTGGTGCTCTTCCTCGGCATGAAACCATACTGTTGCTCACAGATGGTCACCTCTTCTCTCAGCCTGGCTTCCACTACTCTTTCCCATAACTTCATGGTATGACTGATCAACTTAATTCCTCTGTAGTTACTGCAGGTCTGCACATCTCCCTTATGCTTAAAGATCGGTACCAGCACACTCCTTCTCCATTCCTCAGGCATCGTCTCACCTTCCAAAATCTTGTTAAACAATCTGGTTAAAAACTCCACTGCCATCTCTCCTAAACATCTCCATGCTTCTACCGGTATGTCATCTGGTCCAACCGACTTTCCACTCTTCATCCTCTTAATCGCTGCTCTCACTTCCTCCTTACTAATCCTATCCACTTCCTGCTTTACTAACTCCACATCATCCAACCTTCTCTCTCTCTCATTTTCCTCGTTCATCAGCTGCTCAAAATACTCCCTCCATCTTCTCAACACACTTTCCTCACTAGTCAACACATTTCCATCTCCATCCTTTATTGCTCTAACTTGCAACACATCCTTCCCAGCTCGATTTCTCTGCCTGGCCAATCGGTACAAATCCTTTTCTCCTTCCTTAGTGTTCAACCTCTCATACAGCTCCTCATATGCCTTTTCCTTGGCTTTCGCCACATCCCTCTTTACCTGCTGCCGCATCACCTTGTACTCCTGCCTACTTTTCTCATCACTCTGTCGATCCCACTTCTGTTTTGTTAACCTCTTTCCCCTTATGCTCTCCTGCACTTCCTCATTCCACCACCACGTCTCTTTCTCTTCCTTTCTATTTCCAGATGTCACACCAAGTACTTTTCTAGCTGCCTCCCTCATCACTCCTGCAGTAGTTTCCCAATCATCCAGCACCTCTTCACCACCACCGAGCCTCTGTCTGACCTCTTCCCTGAACCTCACACTACAGTCTTCCTCCTTCAGTTTCCACCATCTTATTCTTCTTTCAGTCCTCACTCTCCTTCTCTTCTTTTTCACCTCCAAAACCATCCTACAGACCACCATCCGATGCTGTCTAGCTACACTGTCCCCTGCCAACACCTTACAGTCTCCAATCTCCTTCAGGTTGCATCTCCTACATAGAACATAGTCCACCTGTGTGCACCTTCCTCCACTCTTATAGGTCACCCTATGATCCTCCTTCTTCTTAAAATACGTATTCACCACTGCCATTTCCATCCTTTTAGCAAAATCTACCACCATCTGCCCTTCCACATTTCTCTCCTTTAGGCCATACCTACCCATAACCTCCTCATCACCTCTGTTCCCCTCACCTACATGTCCATTAAAGTCTGCCCCAATCACCAATCGTTCATTTCTAGGTACACCATCTACCACTTCATCTAATTCACTCCAGAATCTTTCCTTCTCCTCCATCTCACAGCCGACTTGTGGAGCATAGGCACTGATGACATTTATCATCATCCCTTCAACTTCCACCTTCACGATCATCACCCTATCAGAAACTCTCTTCACCTCCACTACACTCTTACTGTACTCTTCCTTCAGAATCACCCCTACACCATTTCTCTTTCCATCCACACCATGATAGAATAGTTTAAACCCACCTCCAATGTTTCTGGCCTTACTCCCTTTCCACTTGGTCTCCTGAACACACAACATATCTACCTTTCTCCTCTCCATCATATCAGCTAACTCTCTCCCTTTACCAGTCATAGTGCCAACATTTAAAGTACCAACCCGAACCTCCACTCTCCTACACTTCTCCTTTCCCTGTCGCCTCCGTAGACGTCTTCCTCCTCTCCTTCTCCTCCTTCGGCCAACAGTAGCCCAATTTCCACCGGTACCCTGTTGGCTAACGATACCTGTGGCGGTCGTTGTTAACCCGGGCCTCGACCGATCCGGTATGAAATTCTTATTTGTGATCCGCATATTTGATTTGGCACATGTTTTACGCTGGATGCCCTTCCTAACGCAACCCTCCCCATTTATCCGGGCTTGGGACCGGCACTAAGAGTGCACTGGCTTGTGCCTCCCTAATGGCTGGGTTATATATATATATATATATATATATATATATATATATATATACCAAATGAAGTACAGTATTCTTTTAGATAGTGGAAGACTTGAAAGCAAATATGAATAATACTTATGTTATAGTAAAAAAGAAAGTGCAAACACACTGTCTGGCAACCAGGTTTATCTTACTTGATAGAATAGGTAATGTGTTTATGTAAAATGTCTTTCAAAAACATTAATTGAGTTAAGTCTTTTTCTGTCTGTGTGTTTATAATGGTTTATAATGCCTGCAAAAAAGGTAATGCAAATCATATAATGTATATTTGACTATATGTACTTGCTAGTTTTGACTGATTCAGGTTGGATAGCCAGATGCAGCTGACTAATGCTAGTGCTAGTGATCATTTGAGGGACCAGCATTAATGATAACCATTCCAGGTATTAATCTTGCTCATGTGCTGGTTGCAGTATAATGCTGAGAAAAGAAATAATAAGAAACAAAAAATTAGTTTGAAGTTGAAGAAAAAATTGAAGTGTGCTAAAGCAGGCAGCTCAGTGTAGCAGCTCCTTCTGTCAATGGATCAGGCCAGCTTGCAGAAGTGAGGAGAGTGAAAGAACAGCAAAAGGAGGATTTAAATTTTTTTTCATTTGCATTTGCTCACTGTGAGGTTTGTGTGATTTGTTGCTGAAGTAGAACATGGAAACATTTATGTACCATGTTTATGTACTATGCGACATGTTTATGTACTGCAAAAATAATTTCTCACATAACTAGCATGTCAAAATAAGCAACCCCTTGGAAACATAATTGTTTTCTTAAAGAAATGATAATTATTTAATGGTAAATTCAGGGTATGAATAGTAGAGTTGCTGTGTGTGTGTGTGTGTGTGTGTGTGTGTGTGTGTGTGTGTGTGTGTGTGTGCAAAATATTTTGTTTTGTACAAGTGTTCCTTTATTAGGGATAACCTCTCATTCTTGCAATGTAGAAAATATAGCTTTCTTTGTGACATTGATGGGTTTCAGAAACTGCAGAGGTCTGGTGTCTGGTGTAGCAAGAATGGTGTGAAGAAAATCTTATATATGCGAGTTCTTCAGGCGGAAACATCTGGACCTCTCTAGAGAGAGGTCAGAGGAAAATAACTAAAAAATAAAAACTGAGAAAGGAAGCTGACAGTAACTAAAATAACCATTCTTTACAACTGCAATAAACAGAAAAGCATCACAGGACACAACACATTGAGCCTTAAGTAGAATGGGCTACAAGGGCAGAATAACACTTTGGGTTCCTCCACCCCTGTCAGCCAAGAACAGGAATCTTTACTCTGAGCTAAGGGAAAAAAAAAAAATAATAAAATAAATAAATACAAATAAATATATATAATATGCTGCATGTATATGATTATCTAATGAGATCAGCGATTTATGTAAATATTTAAGCCATCCTGTCTGACACCAACAACCATGCTACAATCAGAATCACTGAGAGTTAACATTTGTTCTTACTTTTGCTTTCGACCTGTATGTGCCTAATTTTATATGTGGTTCTGCTGCTACATCACACGGACAGATTGGATAACTTTATGAATGTGGTAACTCTGTGGTTAAGGCTCAAGGCTACTTATCAGGAGGCCAGGGGTTCAAGCACTCGTATCGTCAAGCTGGCACTCTTTGAGCAAGGCCTTTTTCCGTCAGTGCTCCAGGGGCGCTGTATCATGTCTGACTCCAGCTTCTTAACACCGCTGTACTGTAAAGTACATGTGATAAATATAAAGCACCTTTACATCCCTCCTGGACGTTCCTCATCTCTTGCATATTTATAGCACGTCCCCAATGCCTGCAAATGATTCATCATATCCTAGAAATTGTTTTTTCTTTTTTCTTTTCTGAGAGACATTACAATCTTTCTTCAGAGAGAATCAGTAGACAAGCTCTGAAGAAGGCAAGTGACAAAACATAGCAAAAGATTAAATTAGGGTATATACTGGTATATATCTGGTCTCACTTTTTGCTAACTAGACAATATGCTGACTATCAGTTTTCTTAAGGGGTGTGCTTTAAAGTCAACATTCATCATTCCAATGTACCATTGTAGGTCAATAATGCTGTAGTGACAAGCAGCACAATGGTAGAGTTACAAAAAAAAAAACAACAACATGCACTTTACTTCAGATTATAGAAAGGGAGCTTTGAGGATGGATTTGGACTGTAGTTTATGTCAACAGTCTGCTACACTGACTCAGTGATCACCATCACTGTACCCAGCAACATCGTATATCTGTAATAAATAGACATTCGGTGCAACCCAGATAAGGACGGGTTCCCTCTTGAGTCTGGTTCCTCTCAAGGTTTCTTCCTTATGCCATCTCGGGGAGTTTTTCCTTGCCACAGTCGCCACCGGCTTGCTCATAAGGGACAAACTTACTTAAAAAGAACATTTTTATCACCACATTATCTGTGTAAAGCTGCATTGAGACAATGTTCGTTGTTAAAAGTGCTATACAAATAAAAATGAAGTTAATTTAATTGAATTATACAAAAGTGTACCCCTTTTGAGGATTAAAAACTAGAGTTTGTAACAGACATGCTGTGCCATTCATGTATTTGCACTGCCAACATTATTTCAACTAGCTGGCAAACTGCTAAGGAGCTACTCTATTGATGTCCTTCATGATGAAGCCAGAGCTACCTTCCTGAAATATTTTATTTATTGCAGAGAGGGGTGTCTGGGTGTGTTGCAGGTATACCAAGTGTGTGGGCTATAAATACCCGAGCTGTGACCCAGTTAACCTACTTATATTATTCACTAAATGTATATATTCTTTATGTGAAGAACAAGTACATACTTTTTTTTGAGTGTGTTGCAAGAATATACCTGGATCCTGGGTCATACTAGTCCATCATGTAACCAAACAGGATGTTACATTACATACACACCCTAAGTTTCTCATGGCATTTTAGTTTTTTATTCATTCATTATACTCTGTATAAGTTCTACTATATAAATGTATTTACCAGTCCTCTACAGACGAACAAAAAAAATCACAAAAAAGCCAATGTGGGCAATATTAGCTGGAAAAGTGTCAATATCGTTCAGTTTGATTTGTATTGCACTTGTAACAATGCACATTGTCCCAAAGATAAAGGGGTTAAAAAGTATGAATGTATGTGTTTAGTGCTTATAAATTTGTTCCCTATAAGTTTATCCTTCATGAGCAAGCCAATGGTGACATTGGCAAAGAAAAACTCTGTGAGATGGCATGTGGAAGAAACCTTGAGAGGAACCAGACACAAAAGGGAACCCAAACTCATCTGGGTGACCCCAATTGTCGATTCATTACAATTTCATCATTGTTGAGGAGTGCTGTTCAGTTATAGGCATTAAAATACAGAACTGTTCATGAAAACTGTGACCCTGACCCATTGTGGCTGACCGGTGTCAACTGTGGCAAGGAAAAACTCCCCGAGATGGCATAAGGAAGAAACCTTGAGAGGAACCAGACTCAAAAGGGAACCCATCCTCATCTGGGTTGCACCGAATGTCCATTTATAGCAGATATACGATGTTGCGGGGTACAGTGTTGATGATCAGAAGCGAAAAGTAGTCCTGAGTCGATGTAGCAGACTGTTGACATTAACTACAGTCCAATCCATCCTCAAAGCGCCCGTTCTTACTCCGGAATTTCATGGAACCACCCAAGGTGTTGATGAGAAACCATCCCCAGCTGAACAGAGTGGCCTCCAATCGAAGAGAACACTATCCAGAGGCAGGCCTGGACGAAGTGGGAAGATCCACGGAGGGGAGAGGGGCAGGAACAGTGGTCACTGGAGCCTAAGGAGCATGTTTAACTCGACAGGAGCATGTTTAACTCGACCGAGAGAGAGAGAGAGAGAGAGAGAGAGAGAGGGAGAGAGAGAGAGAGAGAGAGAGAGAAGAGGGTGACAGGAAGAGAAGGATATGGATTATTAAGTGTCCTTATTGTTGTATGAAAGTTAATATCACTGTGCAGTTTGGACTCCGGCAAGACTCGCTATGGCAGCATAACTACAAGGGAGAACCAGAAGGTAACACAGACATGAGGGATAAGAGACGACCCACCACACCACCGTCAACGAACCCGAGTGAACGTGTGAGTGTGAGGGGACGACAGCATACAAATATCCCAGTTCACCAAACACTCTATATTTATGTTTCCTCCAGATCTGCGCCTTTACCTAAGATAAATCTACTGATAAAAGGCTTGACTAAATAAATGTGTTTTCAACCACGACTTGAACACTGAAACTGTGTCTGAGTCCCGAACACTGATTGGATTGGTAAACCATCCAAGTACCATTGGGATCATCATTTCAAAATATTAGGATTTGGGACGCTAATACTAATCTCGAATACAACTTTTAACTAAATAGTTGTTTGCAAACTGGAATGCAGTATGAAATGCAGTGAGTTTAGCAAGCCCCGCCTCCTGTCCATTCACATTTGGGAAATACGAAATACGACATGACGGCTTGTTTCCAAGAGAGGCACGGTTTCTTCATTCGTATGGAAATCATTCGGGTTTGCATTTGCAACTTTAGACGTTGAACCAGCCACAGCCCGCTGTAAACATTGTCTGAGGTTTGTGGCAACTAAAGGAAGCAGCATGACTAATTAATTTCAGCACCACAAACAGAAGCACGTTGTTGAATGGGAGGCATGTGTGGCACTGCGAGCTAAACAAGCCAGCGGCAGCCCCAAAACACCGGCTAAAAAGCGGGGGAAAATAGCGGGCACATTTTCGATGGAAAGATACTACTGATGCTGAGGCGCGTTTCATCGCCAAATATATTGATGCAGTGGACAGGCTTGTGTTCTTTGCTAAAAACATGTAAAATGCCCTCCACCTATTTGATTTTTTTAGCATGTAAATTTCATATTCAACTGGTTTACAAAAAAGATAGTGACAACTATTTCTTTTATAAAAAGTGATTTAAGTCTGCGGTTTGCACTTTACAAATCCCTGATATATTTTGTTATATTACTTTATTTTGCTAGAATAACCAGAAATTGTAAAGACTGGTAAAAGTTTTCACTTTATTAATCCCGAAAAAAGGTTTTTATGTTGTATTGATTATGTTTTTCTAAAAATAACAAGAAAACTTTCGTTAGCGAAAGTAAGTTTGCACATTGCAATTTTAGTCCAAAAAAAGCAGTTCAAATTTGGTTATATTGTTTTTGCTCAAATAAAAAAATAAATCTTATAGTCTCTAGTGTTTTATTCATTAAAAAAATAAAATTTAATTATATATATATATATATATATATAAATCGAATTTTGTGTCAAAACAAATTCAATTTATAGTAAATATCACCCAGCTCTAAGTAAAACCAAACACTCTTTAATCATGAACCCTCCAGATCTGCTCCTTTACTAAATCCTGTCCCTAAAGGATCCTCTCAGATTAGATCATCTTGAAGTGTTCCATGACTGCGGATATTAATTTCCTTCTATCTTTAGTGGAATCTGTGCTTGTGTTTAATGTTAGATATTGGTGTGAGTTTAAAGCAGAGGGTGATTACATAACGGTCAGAGATAGTAAGGTTTTCAAGAGGGAAATAATGATAGGCATCTCATCTCTTCTCGCTCTGTCTCTCTGTCTCTTTTTTTGTATGTATGTGTGGGCTGGTGGCAGTGTGCTTGTTTTTGAACACTGAATCGACATTAGAACTGTGTCTCAGTTACACACACACACACACACACACACACACACACAAACACACACACACACACACACACACACACACACACACACACACACACAAACACACATTGTGGCATTGTTTGTTGTGTGTAATTAATGCCAATCTCACCACTACATACTCAGAACTCAGGCCTCAGCCTGTGCTAAGCAAGACGGCACTAATTCTGAGAATATGTCAATTATCAAAATGCGTTGTACTAATGCAACTCATTACTAATAGTTTGGCACACAGTATTCACAAATATCACTTTTAATGGAAATTAATCATGCTTTCAGGGGAAAAATATCAATTTGTAACCTTGTAGAGAGGTTTAGGGGACTTTTTTTCATAGTCCTTAGGATGTAGCATGATTTATTTTCATAACATTTCCTAACCCTTGCCTAAGCCTACTGTATATATTACATAGGACTGATAATGACTTGGGGGAGTGGTGGCTCCAGCGGTTAAGGCGCTGGGTTATCGATCGGAAGGTCTGGGGTTCAAGCCCCGGTATCGCCAAGCTGCCACTCTTGGGCCCTTGAGCAAGGCCCTTAACCCTCTATGCTCCAGGGGACCCTTACGAGAAAAATAAATCAAGGACCGTGACGTCGGAGTGACGTGGGGCCGCCTTCCCGTGGGCTCACCACCTGCAGGAGGGACCGTAAGGGACCGGTGCTGAGAGGATTGGGCGGCAGTCGAAGGCGGGGGTCTTGACAACCCGATCCCTGGACACGGAGAAGTGTCTAGGGAATCTGCTTAGACTGCTGCCCCCGCGACCTGAATTACGGATAAGCGGGAGAAGATGAATGAATGAATGAAAATGACTTTTTATGCTTAAATTAGTGGCAGCTCATTTTAAATCTGGTCTCCAGGTTTTTATTGAAATATTTACACACAACTTATTGATTCTGTTTCTAATTGAAAGATTGTTGCTGTATTTCCACTATTCCACATACACGGTAAACATACAGTCATTAGTCATTATCGTCAGGTAGTTAGCTGTTAGCTTCTAAAAAACAGAAACAACCAAGCAAAAGCTCATTTTCTCTTTCACTATTTTACATAATAAATGAGCTAAAGGTACATACATACATTACAGCACAGTGAAACTCTTTCTTCACCTATCCCAGCAATGTTGGCAGCTAGCGTCAGCCATGATACAGTACCTTTGGAGCACAAAGGGTAACAGGCCTTGCTCAAGGGTGGCAGCTTGGCAGTAAGAGGGCTTAAACCCCCAACCCTCTCATCAGTAACCCAGAGCTTCAACCACTAAGCAACCACTTCAGCTACAAGGATTTATTTTTACATATGTGTTAAATATGATTTCAAATAAATAGAAATCCATTCAAAATCCTTTTAAAAATTAGAAACAGTTCACTACAGTTAGCTAACCATAGTAAGCCTCGAAACTAAAGCTAGCTAGTGTTTCCTGTAGAGAACAAAATATATTATGAAATTGAATGCCTTATATATGTTATAACAAGGGTGGTCATGGTGTAGTGGAATATAAATAGCTAAAACAAAATGCTAGCTTATGGTTATGTATTGCCCTCATGTAAAATGAAGTCATAAATAAAATAAATTATTACATTAAGTGAGCTTCTGTTGCATAGACTATGTGAATGACATGAAGAGCTTATTCCTGTAATTTTTATGGTGTCCTCATAAGCCCCTTTGTAAGTTTACTGTACATCAGGGGAGACCAATTTAGTAGCATGAGCAAATGCTATAATAGACTTGCTTATCGAAGGCTTCCTCAAGTTCTTAATTTAGTCCAAACTAAAATGGTATTAGCCGTAAAGAAGTAGGAGCAGAATCCTATCCAGCTCCTGTCCCAGTACCTCTAAGCCTAATTGTTTCTGGCTAATTGGGTTGCCACGCTAAGCTAATAGAGGTGTAGAGCATTGCTCCTGGTGGGAACCGCTGCGCTCAGTTATTCATCGGCTCTATTCTTTTTCTCATCAGGAGCTAAATAATTCATAACAGCATTTAATTAAGCAGGCAGTTTGTAAGGTACGGCGCACACATTAAGATTTGAGGTTCCTTTCTGTCTTTTAAACTACACGGAGCTCAGCCTAATTAGCAACAAAGAGCTTATTTTCTGGGTGGTGATTGTTTTCAACATGATTGTTTTTATTGTGGTACTGAAATGAACAGATGTTCTGTTTTGTTGCTTGCAGTCTTGCTCATCGGCTCTAAGTTTATAATTACTGTGTAGTGGCGAAAGTCCATAATTACAGTTTTCAATTAAGAAGCTTTTTTTTCTTATGAAGATATTATTAAATATCCTTGGCTTAGCTGAAGAAATCGTTTATTGAACCGACACAGCCTGCAAGGTGACGATCCCCTTATGGGCTTAGTAATATAATTTAAATTAAAGTCTGAAATAATTATTCAGCATGGGCCATGTTCAGAGATGATCCAAATCCAAAAAGTTATTTCAGCATTTAAATGGGAAAAGTTATTGAAGATAAACCTGCTACAAGATTAATCAACGTTCACTGTAAAACATGGATAAATCAGGATGTGATGTGCTGAAGTGTGTTATACCTCCGGTAGTACAGCAATTTGGGAACAGTGACACACAATACTGTACGTATTTTTTTGTTCAATATAAAAAAAACAACAATTTTAACTGCTTTATTATTAGATTTGAATTAAAAGTCACTTCAATTGATTTCGCTGTGAAGAAATTGTTACTAGAGAAGTGATAATGAAATTCACCACACCTACTGTCTGTATCTATTTTAAGAAAATGGATCAACAACTTTCCGACCAATTCATTGGGAGTGACGAGGATGGACAGGATTAGAAACGAGTTTATTAGAGGGACCGTGCATGTAGGACGTTTTGGGGACAAAGTGGAAGACTGCTGAGGATGGAGCCACCAGGAAGAAGGAAAAGAGGAAGGCCAAGGAGGCGGTTTATAGATGTGGTGAAAGAAGACATGCAGATAGTTGGTTTGAAAGAGGCAGATGTAGAGGACAGGGGGGTATGGAGACGGATGATCCGCTGTTGGCGACCCCTAATGGGAGAAGCCGAAAGAAGAAGAAGAAGAAGAACTTTACGACTAATCAGAATTGAGTATTTCACAAAGCTGCTCTACCATCATTTATGTTGCCATTCACCACTGATCAAAACACATTCTTATTTATCAGTCATTAATTTCCTCAGGACGATAGACTGGCTTGTTGCCAGACATCATTTAAATGCCTGAGCACGTCTCTCTTGTTTCAGTATGAGAGCTGGACGGCGCCGTTTTAACTCCGCTGTGAAACTTAACGACAGTTTAGATAACTCGTTCGCTCGCTGTAGACACTGTTATGTGCCTCCGCTCCTTTTTTGTCTCCTGTCATCCCTGGGGATCGGTCGGCTAGTACTCATTCAGAATATCAAATCAATGTTTTCTCTGTCTCTGGCTCCCACTTTTCTAAAGCTCCTATTTTGTTTCGACGTTTACACACAAGAAGAACACACAACCTAAACCAAGCCTGTGAGGTTGACATCATGCATTTACAATCCAAGTATTGATCTCATATTTTCCATTCAAGAAAAAGTGGAATTGTTTTGGCTTTGAATCGTACTGCTACTAACCTGCAAAGAACTCATCAACATTTATGTTTATGGAGGACGTTGTTTCCAGTTCTATCACATTGTGCTATCACTGGTGAATATTTATCTCACTGTTTTCTGGGTCAGCGGTCTACTATATTACATCCAACCCACTCTTCCTCTGTATTTAGTTCAGCCAGAATTCAGCACGGCTTACATGATTTCTTGCAGCAGCTGAACATAATGAATAATGTTAAAAGCTGTAGTTTGTATTTTGTAAAAATATCTAGTCCCAGTGGTGGACAGTACGGAAGTAAGTGTTATTCGTTCCTGTACTTAAGAAGCCTTTTTACGTATCTGTACTTTACTGAAGTATTTCCATTTGGGGAGACTTTTACTTTAACTTCACTACATTTCAAAGTCAGATAACTTACTTTTTACTCAACCCCATTTTGCAAAATCAGTCGTTCCTTTTTATTTATGAGTGAATAAAAACGTAAATGGTCAAGCACTCTGAAAGCTACCGCGAGCTCTGTTTTGAACTTGTTTGATTGCCGCTTGGTGGTATCTACTTAACACGAACATACAGTTCAGCATCAGTTCAACAGCAAGCAGAACATTTTAAGGATAAAAAATGATGGAAGAAACTCCTGACTCGAACTCGCCGCAACACCAGTGGCCTTATTTTTTTGTAGTAGTTGAAAAGAAGGTTTTGGGCTCATGATAATTGTAATAGATATCAATCAGTGTTTGACTCATTAATATCATTCTATTAATAGATCGGTGTGTTAAGAGTAACATTAGAGTCTTTTCACATGAACTGAGTTTTGAGTTTAAGCAAAGAGTCTTTTAATAAAAATTATAATATGAACATCATATCTATAATAAATGACATTGAAGGCAAATACCTTTGTACTTCTACTCAAGTCAAAGTTTAAAGGAAACACTTTTACTTTTACTGGAGTAATATTTTACCTAGTGTACAATATCTCACAAAATTTCAGCATTTCAGCAACCATTTTAGTATTTTCTCAAGGGACAATACTATAGAAATGAAACTTGTATATATTTTAGAGTACTCAATGTGCAGCTTGTGTAGCAGTACAGATTTACTGTCCTCTGAAAAGGTCCTATGTTATTGTCTAATTAGCTGTCAACGAAAGTGAGTACACCCTAAGTGATAACTGTACGTCATGCTGAGTTGAGTCCTCGTAATGTGCGTCAGGTACAGAAGCTGTCTTCAAAAACCAGACGTAGGAGTGCTGCCAGCATTCCTTTAGTGGTTGCAGAAGCAGAAGGTCCGTGTGTCAGTGCTCAGACAATACGCTGCACACTGCAACAAGTTGGTTTGCATGGCCATCGTCCCAAAAGGAAGCTTCTTCTGAAGCTGGCTCACAAGAAAGCCCACAAACAATTTGCTGAAGACAACCTGTCCAACAGCATGAATTACTGAAACCAAGATAATCTTGTTTGACTTTAACTCAACTACTTGGGGGTCAGTGCTGTGTATTTACTTCCATGTAAAAAAAGATGCTTAGTTAAGTGTGTAATCTTCAAAACTTTGTAGATTTGTAAAAATCCAAAAAATTTGTAGTACTAGATGTCAAAATGACACCCAGGGCAACACACATATACCTTCTTCTGTCTTAACATTCCATGAATAATTCTTATATATCTGTAATGCATACATCTTGTTTAGTTATTTTATGTTTTTTTTTTTCTCCACGTGAACTGAAGTTCCAGGATGAACAGACAATCTCTGGTGATTACTGATGGTGATGTATGATAATGCTGATGGTGGTGAATCCATATGCAATATTTAATAACCTTGACATGTTGATTGACCCTAATCAACGAAGAACAGGTCACAGAGTAAAGTTTTGCACTTGTGCCTTCTTCAAGCCTATGATTCAAAGTGGCTTTGTTTTTTAATTTTTTTTATTTACTAACCTGTGGTCATCCTGCTCCTTGGGAAGCACGTTGTGGAAGCTATGTGTCAAACTTGCAGGGGTTTAACTGGACAGTGTTTGCCGCAATCACGTGAGAAAACCACCTAGTTTTTGATGCTTTCAATCAGTCCCTTGATGGGAAAATACGAGAACAATAAACAGACTACTAAAAAGCTGTGGAACTCTATTCACAGGTGTTCAAGTTCGATTTTGTCGACTCCACAGGAGCTCGAAATCTTGCAGGTTAACGGACGAAATGTCCTTAGCATCTTTTTGATGAAGAAAAAAGAATAACAAATTATGTCATGACAAACTATGTCTGCCGAATTCGCCTGTTAGGTTTTCAAGCTGAACCAACGCACAACAAAAACAGTGAAACACTACTTGAAACAATGAAATGTTTTTCAGTACTCACAAACAGGGAAATAAAAAAAAAACTGACTGAAACATTCATGATGTACAGTAACTACTCACCAAAAACTCATAAAAATGGCATCGCCTCACTTAGGAATGGCTGTGGGGGTGGGGAGTGGATGGGGGGGTATCAGTACAAAACTTATTCATTTGTAGCCATGAAACTTAATGTTGATCACACATTCAAATATGTCTGCAGAACAAATATAATTTACTTATCTTTTATTGTATATATACCCTAGGGCTGTTATTCGATTAAAATATTTAATCGCGATTAAAATGTGGCCCATCAGTAAAATACATGTTTAGTAATTAAAACTTATTTTAGACTTAATTTAGAGTTTGTTTGTTTTTTTTATATTTGAGTAAAGAAAGGACATTGTGAATAAATGAGTGTAATTGAGTTCTGCATTAATCGGGCATTAATAAAAAAAAAAAAAAAAAAAAAAAAAAAAAATCATACATCTGTATCTTTATATATAAATAGGAACAATAATATGTATTATTTTAGGTATAGTAAGTGGACATGGTACCTCAAT
>JAAIIK010000087.1:146840-171181 GCA_014706435.1 Silurus glanis | reverse complement strand
TATATTTCTATTTATTTATTTGTGTGCATTTTCTGAAAGGGTGCCAGTAATTCTGAATCTAAATACATATTCAGTTGCACTAACTGAGTAGAGGAAGCTTTTACCAGACAGTCGTTTCTATTTTGGACTGTGTAGCATAGACCTGTCTGTTTTTATAAAGAAATTTGGAGGAAAATGATTGACAGTAAGGAATACCTAAGGTACAGTCCAAGGCCAAACAGGGATGGGATGAAAAGAAGATCTGAGCAGAAGCAGAAGAATGAAAGTGAAGCAAAGGAGAGCAGCATATCTCCTTTGCAGATTAAAAGTGACAGCTCATTTACCTGTTCTCTTCAGAGTGCAGCGATCAGTCCTCTACACCCCGTTTAGAGTGGAATCCCATTTAACACTACATATACCTTAGGTAAAAGTACAGCAAGGCCTCCTTTCCCAAATTTCGAAGATTGCACCTGTCTTCTCGAATCAGATCAACGTAATTTCAGTAGCAGTTTTTGAAAGGCAAAGCTGAAGGGTCAAATAATGGATTTTATAAAATGCTGACCTTGTTTAGCATAAAACATCTATTACTGGTGTGATGTTTGAAATAGACCTTTTTGACTTCTTTACTTTTAATGCAGTGAAGCGGAGAAGTCATTGTGACGTTTTTTTTTTTTTTTTTTGTGAAAAAGTTGAATGTGGAGTGTGGTGACCTGCTTGTTCACCATGGCAGAGCTAGACACTGTGTGTGGTCTATCTAGGAGAAGAGAAGGCCCTGAAGGAGCGCATAATTAGACTTGGGATGAATAATAAAATGTGACTTTTATACTGGTGATATGAGAAGGTTATGACGGAATTGCCATGAGTAACATTGCTGCCTCACGGCTCCAGGGTCCCTGGTTCTGTCCTGAGCTCGGGTTACTGTCTGTGCAGAACTGGGTTCTTCATTTTCCTCCCACATCTCTAGGTGTAAATGCATGTGTGCCTGGTGCCTTGTGATGGACCAGCTGGACTGTATTCCCGCCTCCCACTCAGTGTTCCTGTGATAGACTCCGGATCCACTGTAACCCGGACCAGTGATTACTGAAACTGTGTGAGTGAGAGACTGTTTGTCCCTGGCACCCTGTATTATGTTTAACATTTCTCAAATCACACTCATATAGCCACTGCTCATAAACACTCTTGCTGCTGAACCTAAATGCATCCAACTCTTCCTACCTGCACAGAGTCCAGTGGATGCAGTGTGTTTCAGAGTGGATAATTTTGTGCATTGTTTTGTTTCATGTAGTACATCATTGTTTTAATTTTAGGTCTCGGAAACGTTGGATCAGATTTAGCTTCAATCCCTGAGATCAATGGGATAAAATTTTATTTTGTTTTTAACACCTATTTTAACCAAAATATTCTTGCTAAAAATAGATACAAATTAACAGCAAGATTGTATTTTATTTTACATAGTCACCCACAGCAAATACAACCACACCAGCATGCAGAGTCCTGACAGCTAGCTCAGGCACTGCAACAACAACAATAGCAACAACAACAACATTTTCTTCTTTCAGTTGCTCCTGTTAGGGATTGCCAGAGCAGATCATCCGCCCTCACCACCTTTCCACCATACTACCCTGTCCTCACCACGTCCATAAACCTCCTCCTTGACCTTCTTTTTTTCCTCCTGCCTGACAGCCCCATCCTTAGGATTCTTCTACCTATGTACCCCTATGCCCCTCCTTTGCAAATGTCCAAATCATCTCAATCGCACCTCTCTCACCTTGTCTCCAAAACGTTTTACATGTGCGGTCCCTCTAACAAACTAATTTCTAATCCTGTCCATCCTCGTCACTCCCAATAAAAATCTCAGCATCTTCAGCTGTGCTACCTTCAGTTCCACCTCCTGTCTTTTAGTCAATGCCACTGTCTATAAACCATACAACATATCAGGTCTCACCACAGTCTTAAAAACTTTCCCTTTCACTTTTGCAGAAACCCTTCTATCACAAATCACTCCTGCCACTCTTCTCCACCCACTCCACCCTGCCTGCATTCTTTTCTTCACTTCGTACTGTTGATACCTAAACTCCTCCACCTTCTCCACCTTTTCTCCCTGCAACCGCACCCCTCCACTGCCCTCCCTCTCATTCACACACATGTACTCTGTCTTACTCCTACTGACTTTCATTCCCCTTCTCTCCAGCGCATACCTTCATCTCTCTAGGTTCCTCTTAACCTGCTCCTACTCTCACCACAAATAACAATTTTATTCGCAAACATCATAGTTCATGGAGACTCCTGTCTGACCTTGTCCATCAACCTGTCCATCACCACTGCAAACAGGAAAGGGCTCAGAGCCGATCCTTGATGCAATCCAACCTCCACCTTAAAGCAGTCTGCCGTTCCTATTGCACACTTCACTGCTGTCACACTGTCCTCATACTTGTCCTGCACCACTCTAACATACTTCTCTGCCACACCTGACTTCCTCATACAATACCACAACTCCTCTCTCGGCACCTCATCGAACGCTTTCTCTAAATCCACAAACACACAATGCAACTCCTTCTGACCTTCTCTATACTTCTCCATCAAAATTCTTAAAGCAAATAATGCATCTGTGGTGCTCTTCCTAGGCATGAAACCATACTGTTGCTCACAGATAGTACCCTCTTCTCTCAGCCTGGCTTCCACTACTCTTTCCCATAACTTCATGGTGTGACTGATCAACATTATTCCCCTGTACTTACTGCAGGTCTGCACATCTCCCTTATTCTTAAAATTAGTACCAGCACTCTCCTTCTCCATTCCTCAGGCACCTTTCACCTTTCAAAATTTGATTTTAACAATCCTGGTTCAAAACTCCACTGCCATCTCTCCTAAACATCTCCACGCTTCTACTGGTACGTCATCTGGTCCTACCGACTTTCCACTCTTCATCCTCTTAATTGCTGCTCTCACTTCCTCCTTACTAATCCTATCCATTTCCTGCTTCACTATCTCCACATCATCCAACATGGTCTCTGTCTCATTTTCCTAATTCATCAACTGCTCAAAATACTCCCTCTACCTTTTCACCACACTCTCCTCACTAGTCAACAGATCCTTCATTGTTCTAACTTGTAGCACATCCTTCCCAGCTTGGTCCCTCTGCCTGGCCAATCGGTACAAATCTTTTTCTCCTTCCTTTGTATCCAACTTTTCATACATCTTCTCATATGCCTTTTTCTCACCTTTTGCTACATCCACTTCACCTGCTGTCACATCTCCTTGTACTCCTGCCTACTTTTATCATCTCTCTGCCGATCCCGAATCTGTTTCACCAACCTCTTTCTCCTTATGCTTTCCTGCACTTCCTTATTCCACCACCACATCTCTTTGTCTTCCTTTCTATTTCCAGATGTCACTTCCTAGCTGTTATCCTTATCACTTATCACCCTTATCACTTCTGCAGTAGTTGACCAATTATCCTGTTTGATGCTGTTTAACTACACTGTCCCCTGTCAACACCTTAAAGTCTCCCATCTCTTTCTGGTTGCATCTCCTGCATAGAACATAGTCCACCTGTGTGCACCTTTTTCCACTCTTATACATCACCCTAAGCTCCTCCTTCTTCTTAAAATATGTATTCACCACTGCCATTTCCATCCTTTTAGCAAAATTTACCACCAACTGCCCTTCCGCATTTCTCTTCTTAAGACCATACCTACCCATCACCTCCCCATCACCTCTGTTCCCTTCACCTACATGCCCATTGAAGTCTGCCCCAATCATCAATCGTTCATTCATAGGTACACCTTCTACCACTTCATGTAACACACTCCAGAATGTTTCCTTCTCCATCTTACAACCCACCCATAAGCACTAATAACATTCATTATCACCTCTTCAACTTCCAGCTCCACGTTCATCAGAAACTCTCTTGATCTCCAATACACTCTTACTGTACTCTTCCTTTAGGATCAACCCTACACCATTTCTCTTTCCATCCACACCATGATAGAACAGTTTAAACCCACCTTTAATGTTCCTGGTCTTACTCCCTTTCCACTTGGTCTCCTGAGCACACAACATATCTACCTTTCTCCTCTCCATCATATCAGCTAACTCTCTCCCTTTACCAGTCATTGTACCAACATTTAAAGTACCCACTCTAACCTGCACTCTACTACACTTCTTCATTTCCTGCTGTCTTTGTAGACGTCTTCCTCCTCTCCTTCTCCTCCTTCGGCCAACAGTAGCCCAATTTCCACCGGTACCCTGTTGGCTAACAAAACCTGTGGCATGAAATTTAGGTTTCTGATCCACATTTTTAATTTGGCACATGTTCTATGATGGATACCCTTCCTAATGCACCCCTCCCCATTTATCCAGGTTTGGGACTGGCACTAAGAGTGCAGTAGCTTGTGCAACCCTAATGGCTGGGCTACCAGCAACAACAATAACAACAACAAAAAAGATATCATTTCTCAGTGGTGAGAATATTACCCACTATTTTTCACTCCCATTGGTAGTTTCCACATTGCTTCACTTCCTATTTGAGTACGTTTTTTTGCATCACCAAAAATGATGTTGGTTAATTAATAGGTTATTTAATCTAGCTAAATAAATAAATACCAGTGGGAGATTTTGGAGAGATGTGTTAAATAGATTTCTCCACATTATCATGTCACCAGATGAGTGAATAGTTTATTGCTCCAGTTCAACTCTAGAAACATTTAGAATATCTTAGAGGTCAATTAAATTGCTTGTGTGGTAGTATATATTTTACCATATATAAAAAGCTATAACCTAATAAGACCTTCAGTTAATTTATCACTTTCTGAATATCAGTTTATTTATATGATAGATTGATATATTGATTGATTTTAAACTATTACAATTATATAACATTTAGGCAGCATTTAGGCAGAGACATTGGATTGCAATTATTGCCTTATAGCTTCAGTGTTCTTTTTATTTATTTATAGTTGCTATCACTTAAAATTAGAGAAAGTTTCAGATTTGGAAAACTGTTTTTTGGAAATCTGCTTCTGTACAAAAAAGAACAAACAAACAAACAAACAAACAAACAAACAAATAAATCGCTGAACCTCTTCTCCCTGCCTTTTTTAAACTATGGTTAAGGTTGTAGTTTAATTTGGGTGTATGCATAGTATTATTACCCACATTAATTAAAAAGAATGGTCCTCACAAGAATAGTAACACAAAGAGTAGTAAGACAAAGAGAGAGCGAGAGAGAGAAAGTGTGTGTGTGTGTGTGTGTGTGTGTGTGTGTCCTAGTAGGGTAACGTGGGGATATAAATGTGCGAAGCCTTAAGGCTGTTTCCTCCCCATCAGCAGCCCGTCCTCCTCCTTTCCACCTTCAGCATTGGACTGAACTCTGCCATTTACCTTCTACACATGCAAAACAACTCCCACACACTCTTTTAGACCACACTCACACAGTCTCTCACACACATGCACGCACACACACACACACACACACACACACACACACACACACACACACACACAGGATATCTGTGTTTAGGTACACTCCACAGGAGAGGATGTGTGGGGCTAAAATGCAGCAATGCCTTTATAGAAGACTGGCACTCATCTCTCTCTGGCAAAGTACCAATCTCTCCCTCTTTCTCTCTTTCTTTCTCTCTCTCTCTCTCTCTCTCTCTCTCTCTCTCTCTCTCTCTTTCTTTGTCTGTGTCTCTTTCTGTGTCTATTCGTCTATCTATCTATCTTGTCCTCGATCTGTCCTAGTGTCCCTGTGGAATGAGACTCTGCTTTCCTTAAAAAAACCTTGAAAATTGCATGGGAATTCCAAACATGGCTCTGAAATGATGAATAGAGCTGAACTTGTTTTATAATCCAGGTCAGACTGTTAACTTTATCAGCGTGGAGCCAATAATAGCTGAATTTTATGTATATTAGCCAGAAATACACATTTTCTGTGCTTCCCATTGAAGTACAAATAACATACAATTACTATTAAATAGTGAAATTGTCAGGCGCGAGCAAACGAAGCGAGAGCCAAATGAAAAACAACGGGTTTTAATGACTGGCAAACACGTAGCGAACACACTCAGAGAGTCCAACAGGAAACAATAACGGACGCTTGTGAGTTGTGAGTGAGGGGTTTAAGTAGGCAGGCGGTTAATGAGACCCAGGTGTGCCGCCTTAGTAAGCCGGTGATGAGCTCCGGACGGGCGGGGTGCGCACAGGCGAGGAAGCAGGGAGCTCCCTGACACCACCCCCTCCCCCAGGGACGGCACCAGACGTCCTAACCCGGCGACGAGGCCGACCCCTCGGCCGCGGCGCGGGTGCGAAGCATGGAACTCCGCCAGCAGCGCCGGATCCAGCACGTCCTGTCGCGCCACCCACGACCGCTCCTCCGGACCGAACCCCTCCCAGTCCACCAGGTACTCGAGGCGACCCCCACGCCGCCTGGAATCCAGCACCTCTCTCACCACGTAGACCCCGGGCTGGTCCACGACCTCAGGCTGAACGGGCGCCGGGGGGCCACCTGAAGGGCGAGAGACAGGAGAGACACAGGGCTTCAGTAGTGACACATGAAATGTGGGGTGTATGCGGTACCTCGGCGGCAGTTCCAGCCGATAGGTCACGTCGTTGACCCGGTCCAAGACCTTGAAGGGCCCCACGAACCGGGGGTTCAGCTTACGGCAGGGCAGTTTTAACCGCAGGTCCCGGGTGGACAACCACACCTGGTCCCCGGGATGGAAAGGCGGGGCGTCGAGTCGTCGGGCGTCCGCGTGTCGGCGGGTGTTGCGGATGGCCCGGCGCAGCTGGGTGTGTGCGGACTCCCAAACCCGGCTGCTCTCTCGAAACCAGAAGTCTACGGCAGGCACGTCACACGGCTCGTCCGACCAGGGGAACAGGGGTGGCTGGAAACCCAGAACGCACTGAAACGGTGTGAGACCGGTGGAGTCCTGACGGAGCGAGTTTTGGGCGTATTCCGCCCACGGCAGGAACCTACACCACTCCCCTTGGTCCTGGCTACAGTAGGTTCTCAGGTAGCGGCTGAGCTCCTGTATCTTCCGTTCCGCTTGGCCGTTGGACTGCGGGTGGTACCCCGACGTTAGGTGCACCGAGACTCCCAGGAACCTGAAGAAGGCCCTCCAGACTCGGGACGTGAACTGAGGCCCCCTGTCGGAGATGATCTCCTCCGGTAGTCCGAAGTTCCGAAAGACGTGGTGAAATAGGGCCTCGGCTGTCTCGAGGGCGGTGGGCAAGCCCTTCAGGGGGATGAACCGGCAGGCCTTCGAGAAGCGATCCACAACCACCAAGACACAGGTGTGACCCTCGGACTGGGGCAGATCCGTCACGAAGTCGATCCCCAGGTGAGACCAGGGACGCTGAGGGACGGGGAGTGGCATCAACTTGCCTACGGGCAGATGACGGGGAACCTTCGACATCGCACAGGTGGGACATCCCTGTACGAACCTCTTGATTTCCTCGGTCATCTCTGGCCACCAGTATCGAGCCCTGATCATCTGCACTGTTCGCTTCTCTCCTGGATGGCCGGAGCCAGGCCCCTCGTGGACCGACCGGATGAGTCTGGGCCTGCAGGAGGTAGGGACATAGGTAAGTCCCTCAGGGCACCCTGCCGGGGTGGTTTCGCGGCGGGCGGCGCTGCGGATCTCCTCGTCGATCTCCCAGACGATGGGTCCCAGGATGAGCGTCGGAGGGAGAATGGGTTCAGGTTCTCCAGGTTCCTCTGGCCCGTACATCCGGGACAGGGCGTCGGCTTTGCCGTTCTGCAATCCGGCCCGGTAGGTGATGTGGAACCGGAACCGGGTAAAGAAGAGCGCCCATCGTGCCTGTCGGGGGTTGAGCCTCCGAGCCTCCCGGAGGTACTGTAGGTTCTTGTGGTCGGTGATCACCGTGAACGGGTGTTCGGCTCCCTCCAGCCAGTGTCTCCACTCTTCCAGTGCCAGCTTGATTGCTAAGAGCTCGCGGTTGCCGATGTCGTAATTCTGCTCTGCGGCGGTGAGCTTGTGAGAGTAGAAGGCACATGGGTGGAGCTGTGGAGGTGTGCCTGACAGCTGGGAGAGGGTAGCCCCCACTCCGGTGGATGAGGCATCCACTTCGACCACAAACGGCCTCCGGGGGTCGGGGTGACGTAGAACCGGGGCGCTGCAGAAACGACGGCGAAGCTCCTGGAAGGCCTCCCGGGCCTCTTGGTTCCATCTCAGGGTTCGGGCCTTTCCCCTGAGGAGTGAGGTGAGAGGGGCAGTGATCCGGCTGTATCCCTGGATGAACCTGCGATAGAAGTTGGCAAAGCCCAAAAAACGCTGGAGCTCCTTGATCGTCCCTGGGACGGGCCAGTCTCTCACCGCCTTCACCTTCCCTTTGTCCATCCGGATTCCCTCCGCACCGATGACGTACCCCAGGAAGTGGATCTCCGAGCGGTGGAACTCGCACTTCGAGAGGTTCAGATAGAGGTGATGGGAACGAAGTGCCCTTAAGATCGCGCACACGTGTCTCCGGTGTTCCTCCAGGTTACGTGAGTAAATCAGGATGTCGTCGATGTACACCATGACGAATTTCTGGAGGTAGGGCCGGAGTACCTCATTCATGAACCCCTGGAAGACGGCGGGTGAGATGGAGAGGCCGTACGGCATCACCCGGTACTCGTAGTGGCCCGAGGGCGTGATGAATGCGGTCTTCCACTCGTCTCCCCTCCGGATGCGCACCAGATTGTACGCGCTCCGGAGGTCGAGTTTGCTGAACACTCGGGCTTCCCTCAGGTCCTCCAGAGCAGCGGGCACGAGCGGGAGGGGGTATGGAAGTGGAGCGATCTGCGAGTTCAATTGGCGGTAGTCGATGCAGGGGCGCAGCCCTCCGTCCTTCTTGCCCACGAAGAAAAAGCTAGACGCTGCGGGGGAGGACGAGTGCTTGATGAACCCCTGGCGGAGAGCCTGTTGTATGTACTCCTCCATTGCTCGTCGTTCTGGTGCGGACAGCGGGTAGACCCGCCCCTTAGGCAGCTTAGCGTCGGGGAGCAGGTCGATGCTGCAGTCCCAAGGTCGGTGAGGGGGGAGACGGGTGGCGGCCTGCGCGCTGAACACGTCCTCGAACGCTCGGTACTCCCTGGGGATCTCCACCAGTGTGCGGGTCGTGGCCTCCTCCACCCGGGTAGCGCCTAGCACCGCTGCTGGGACTCGTGTAGGAAGGTGGGAAAGGCAGTGAGCCTTACAGTGGGGGCTCCATTCCAGGATGTCGCAGGGATCCCAGGAACATCTCGGTGCGTGCTTCTGAAGCCAAGGTCTCCCCAGGATCACACTGACGGTGGAGCTCTCCAGGACCAGGAATCGGATCTCTTCGCGATGGAAGAGCCCCACTTGTAATGTGACCACCGGCGTGCAGTACTTCACCCATCCCCGACCCAAAGGGCGTCCCTGGATCGTTTTGACCGCTAGGTCCTGGGAGCCCCTCTCTCTGGGGAGGCGTAGTCGGTCGAGGCAGCTCTGGGAGATGAAGTTCCCTGCCGAGCCGGAGTCGACTAAAGCACGTACCGAAATGGAGAGAGCGGGGGTTAGAAGCGATACGGTGAGGTTGGACAAAGGCGAAATGTCAGAAGGGAAGTCCACCATACTCACCGCAGCACGAGCAGGGCGCGTGGGACACCGATTGACGTTGTGGCCCGGAACACCGCAGTACAGACACCTCCCCGCGGCCCGGCGGCGGTCTCTCTCTCTCCGGGACAGTCCTTGCGAACCTAGCTGCATGGGTTCAGCTTCAGGGGCAGCTGCTGCGTAGCGGGGAGTATCTGAAGGAGACGGAGCTGGGGGCCCCGCAGCCAGGCGTTGAGAGAGCCCGATGGATTTCTGGATGAAGCTCTCCAACCCCACTGAATCCTCCAGATATGCCATTGCCTGTCTCAGCTCTGTATTTAACCCCAGCCGATACACACTGAGCAGCGCCGTCTCGTTCCAGCCACTAGATGCCGCCAGAGTGCGGAAACGGAGGCTGTAGTCCACCACGCTGTCGTTCCCCTGACGCAATCCGAGCAGCTGATCGGCCGTGGTGCGAACTCCGGAGGCGGCGCAAAACACCTCCCGGAAGTGCGCGGTGAATCGAGCGTAGGACTGCACCACCGGGCCGGCATCATCCCATAGCGCCTGCGCCCACGCTAGAGCTCTCCCGGAGAGGAGGGAGATGAACAACGCGATCTTCGACCGCTCCGTGGGGAATCTTTGAGGTTGCATCTCGATGTACAAGTTCATCTGAAGCAAGAAGCCGCGGCATTCTGAAGCTTCCCCGGAGAATTTCTCCGGAAGTGCCACGGGACTGCCGGTGGATGCTGGCGGGTTTTGCCGTGCCGCCGTGGAGGGAAAAGCCGCACGGAGCGCGGCGATCAGGTCCTGTACTGGATCGGAAGCCGTGCTGGGCTGGTGATCCATAGCGAGGTAAGCGCCTTGTGTCACTTCTCACGGCGAATCCTTTCCTCGTACTTTCGGTTTCGGTCCGTTATTCTGTCAGGCGCGAGCAAACGAAGCGAGAGCCAAATGAAAAACAACGGGTTTTAATGACTGGCAAACACGTAGCGAACACACTCAGAGAGTCCAACAGGAAACAATAACGGACGCTTGTGAGTTGTGAGTGAGGGGTTTAAGTAGGCAGGCGGTTAATGAGACCCAGGTGTGCCGCCTTAGTAAGCCGGTGATGAGCTCCGGACGGGCGGGGTGCGCACAGGCGAGGAAGCAGGGAGCTCCCTGACAGAAATTCAGAACAGGACACTTTAAACGCATCAAATACACAGATATTTACATAGTGTACAGAGCCTCTGAGCTATTGTATGATGCAACTTGACATAAACCTATACATCAGTGGTCCCCAACCCCCAGGCCGCGGACCACCACCGGTCCATGGATCAATTGGTCGCACAGAAAGAATACATAACTTACATTATTTCCGTTTTATTTATTATCTGATTCTGAACGATGTTTTATTTAGGAAAAATACCGGATTATCTCCGGCACATCTGTCTATGACTTACTATTGATGCATGTGAAGATACTTGCCTCGGTCACATGTCTTACCTCCATCCGCTACCTTCTTAAAGGGGCTGCTCCTGCCGCTAACACATAATACATTACCGCTAAATTCAAACCCACAAGCTAGCAAAATAAACATAAAACAACACAGTGGATTCACGTTTATTATTATATTTAGAAAATACCACACCTTAAAGGCCGGTCCGTGAAAATATTGTCCGACATTAATCCGGTCCGTGGCGCAAAAAAGGTTGGGGACCGCTGCTATACATGATGTATAATTATACAGTTGAATGCAATGTAAAAAAAATCACTGCATCAAAACAAGTGCTCACAACAATGACCAGAATGAGGGAAAAGTGTGATCTTGGTGACCTTGATCAGGGCACGCTTGTTGGTGCCAGATGGACTGATTTGAATATTTCATAAAAATGTTTAACTCCTGGGATTTTCATACACAACAGGCTGTAGAGTTTACAAAGAATGCTGAAAAAAAAAAGTGAAAAACACTCGGTGTTTAAGGCCTAGTATCACTGGTTAAGATGATTCAAATGTTTTTGGGCACACATTAGGCCTCTTAAGACCAATCAAGAATTTTTAAATGATCAGTAAAACCATTCTTAATCCTTTAATTTTTCTTATCAGTTAATTAGCTGATTTAAATGCAGTGTGCTAGAGGTGTCTGTATTTTCCCTTAAAAAAAAAAAACATTACTGTTTTTCTAAGTTCTGCCAGACAGCTGGTTATTCCTTTCAAGAAAAAAAATATGTAAAAGCATATAACATTTGAAAATCAAATTATATAACATTAGAAAAGTAGTATCATTTACCACAAAGCATTGAGTGGTGCTGAACTGATTAAATATTGCAACAGGAAGTCTAATCACACATTTATCTTACTTTTACATTACACTTTTCAATGTTCTTAATCTGTTCCCTGAAAACACAAGAATATACAACACACCCATATGTGCCTTACTTTTGTATCAGCAAATCAAGTCATACATATCTATATGCAGTCTTTTTTAGTGATTTAGATAAGAACACAGTGTAAATGTAGTATTCCCTTTCGTCAATTATAGCTTCTCAGAACATTAATTAATATAGGCCTGACATTTAAGTTGCCAGATATGGGATAATATAAAGCATTACGAATCTGAATACCAATTTATAACCCGCATGATTCATTCTAAAGCTCAGGAGGTTCAAAGCTTTATTAGTAGTTTCTTTTCATAGCCCTGAATCATACACTATGCTCAAGCCTGACATGTCTTCCTGCTCTGTGCCTAAAGGCATGCATTCTGATCCGGAGTGCTTTTCATTTTAGAAAGGCCACAGTGTTTTACAGCTAGAAGTGGCAGGCACTTGAGAAAACAAGACTGGATTAAAGAGACAAGATGCAAAGAAGGACAGAACCAAATGCATTCTGCTCTTTTTGGAAAACGACTACTCATTCGTCTTCCGTTTCTGACTCCACGAATGATACACTGGAGCCAAAGTGGCAGTTATATAACATATTTACAACCATTCACACACACAGCAGGCGGAAATCTGTTGCTATGTTGCTACTCTGTCTTGTTCTTTTGTTTTAAAGGTTCCATGTAAAGACTTCAGTGTAAGTAATGCAGAGATTCTGTTCAGTTTAATTCGATTTGTTTGACAAATTTAACAAGGAACATTGTTTCAGAGCAGCTTTTCATAGTTACGAATTATTAATTTTTAATTCATCCCTATATGTTTATTACTTTTTAAATTAAACTTATAATATGACCATGGGATTTCTGTGTTTTATGCCTTTTTCCTGGGGATTTGAAATCAAGGCAAATTATGGAAAGAAAGGAAAGAAAATGCAAAAGTATGAATGGCTCATGAAAAAGCTTGACGACTATTTTGAATTGTTTTGGTTGACCTTTTCTTGCGATGTTCAGCTTTTCTTAAAATGTCCGTACGTTAACAGCTGTTAAATCAACACAAATATATTTGAACTTGTGGACTTTGCAGAAGATGCATTTTGATAGCTCTGACAAGCGTGCACTCTGGCCATCCAATCAAAAGGTGTGAAAATGGCAACATGCTTGATGCCTGCTGGAGGGCCTCAGCATGGCCAAATTGGAGTCTGATTGGTTAATGGTAAAAAAAAAAAAAAAAAAAGACTGCAGTGATTTTTGTCGTAAAAAAAAAAGCCTGCAGGTATCACAGTTCTGACCTCATGGCAACACGTACTGTGACGGCTGAAATCTGATTGGATAGAAATCCATATACAGACACCCGGGTGTGGGTGTGCTGCATCTAGGAGCTATGAAACCCTATGAAATAAAGAGAATGGTCTATTGGGAAGAATTTAATACATATTCATGAACAAAAATATATTAAAAATGTAAGTCAGCAATTCTGATAGGCCAGCAGAGAAGGCCTTGCTGACCCTGACAGCCAACCACAGGATTCTTGCAGTCATGGAATTTGTCATGAAATTTTAATAGTGCCACCTTCAGTACTGGAGAGAAACCTCAAAGCAAGCTTGTTAGCACGTCTTCAATTAGACATCACCCTGTTAAACATCATTAATAAGTTTGATATTAATACTTCTTCTAGAGATGATCTATGCAGGCGGTGCGGCTGTGGCTGCCATGAAAGGAGACATGCTGAGTTGTGTTCATTGGGTTCACACTGCATGAGACTCTCTGTGACGCAGCGCTCTGTTATACTGCGATTTTCTGTAATATACTATTCTATTGCCGTGACGTCATAATGAGTGACTAAAGGCCAAGATGTTAAATGCATGGTCAGCCACTGCAGGAAGCAAATTACCTTCTGCAAAGTGGTGATAGTATCATGATAATTGACTATATAATTAAATCACATAACATGAGAAAAAGGAAACATACTGGTCCCTATTTACAAAGACTATCAGAAATGAGAAAGAACGCACATCTGGTATGTGGAAGCCATTACTGTACATTTGAAGCCATTTGTGTGTTTTTGTAATCCCTTGATTGAGATGTTGGTATGTTCGTACTGATAACTCTGACAGGTGCTCATCAAATGCATTGATTTTGGAAGGAATTAGTTTTGGAACGGCTCATTTGCAATGACCAATCACAGGCTTTGTTGTGCAATGTGTTAGTTCTCCCAGCTGCCTTGTCAATAAAATGCTAAGTGAATGTTATTAATGAATCTAATGCTGAGGACATGAGACATGTGCATAAGTAATAAGACCAGACCTACTTTTTTTTCTCTCCACCTGCATGTTAAACTGTGTTTCTGGGTCTGTAGTCTACAGGGGGTGTAGTGCGCATAAAGTTAGATTGTTCTGGATGCTTACGCTTTTGTGCTCAGGGCCAAGAGGACAGTTTCACAGCTTCACGATTCAGAAATGGCAAGTAAATTGGTCTTGTTTTTTAAATATGCCTTGTTATAAAAGCTTTTATATTATATAAAGTAACAGATTCTTGCTGCATGTTGTCCATCAACGAAATCTTACAGCTTCTCTCTGGCTTCCCTTGATTCCGACATAAAATGCTTTATACGCAGAGGACGCAGCTCAGCGAAGCTCGAGTTCAATTATGATTTCGCTGAAACAAGTAAAATAAAAAGCCATAAAATGATTTTTTGGCACGGCTTCGCTTTGAGCATGTTCAAGCGCAACACGCTGTCAGTGCAATCGCCACTCACTTTGCATTTGGCTCCAGATTGCAATGATGCAGCAGAAATGAGATAACCACATTTTGTGGTAATGAACATAATAAAAAAATGGAGGGGTTAATAAAAAATCCAATCCCACTTTGGCATGAGTATGATTGTTACAGCATGAGCATGTGGTGGTTATATATGTTTATGGGTTTCGGACTGCTTCGGTTTGGAATGAATCCGAACATTGTATTTGCTGCGTTGCATTTACCAAACAGTATTCTGATTTAGCCAAACTGCTTGCTTATGCCATGCCAACTCAACTGACCATTTAAACACCTATTAGTGGTAGGACTTCATTTAAAAGAAAGAAAAAAAAACTTACTGATACCAAACAAATATATAGAAAAAATGTGTGAAAATGTTTTCAGTACTTGCAAAGCAAAATATAAATGTATAGCAGAGGCATGCCAATGTCAAGAGGTTGAATTTAAAATAAATACATTATAAAAACTGATCAAATTGACCATATATATATTTTCTTCTTTGTTATCTACTGTATTTTAATGATATTTTAGCATACAAAGATAATTTTTGTGTTTCAAACATGATAAATTATAAATTTATAAATTAAAACAGATAAAATTAATGTGAAATCTTAAAAAACTACACAAGGGGTTTACTATAGAGATGTCAGACTAATACAGAGATGAAAATGCATTAAGTGTTCAGAAGGTAAATGATGAATGTAGACATACATTAATGACACAGAGGGCTCCATCTTGGCATGGTTTCCTGTAATAATTTTTATGTCAATCTTCATAGGATCGCTCAGGTAAAGCTTGAATTAAAGATGCTCCATGAAAACAAAAATACACATGGCCTTTATAAGTCACATATGACTTGTTTTTGCTCCATAAAATTGTGAAATGGATTCCTTTGAATATCCGGTCCATCATGACATGACTGCGTTACATTCTGTAATTGCTGCAGGTTTGTCAGCTTGCACCTTCATACCACTTCATCTCCTGTTCAGTCACATCACATGTTCTATCTATTGGATTCAGTTATATGACTGAGAGGATAATGAAGTAGATGGAGTCGCTTATTATTATGCGTTGTAGGCATAAAGAGATATACAGAAAGTGTAATAATATTTCGATAAGCTTCAGCTTTCAAACAATGCTCGATTTGAATTAAGAGACTCGATGTGTGCCAAGAAAACATCCCCCACAACATTACAACACTTCCACCAGCCTGAACTGTTGACAGAAGACAAGACAAGTTTATGAATTCCTATGGTTATAAAGAGTGAAGCTTATCAGAGCTATACTAACCTATTGTCAGTTGGACAGGCCATTGTTCCCTGATCAACAAGGCACCTTTGCCTGCTGTGCTTTTTTGTTTCATTTATGTTATTTATTTTTTATACCATTCTATGCAAACTCTAGATACTGTTTTGTGCAAAAATCTCAGAAGGTCAGCAGTTTCTAAAATACTCACCCAAGGGCATCTAGCACCAAAAGGTGCAAAAATGGGGTATGCAGTATACATGCAGTGCACATGGGGAGCACCGTTGCATGTGTTGTATTTTTTCTTGTACTAACCATTGCATGTATTGCATTTATTATGAACACATAAAGAACCCTGTATATGTATTTAGTTGTCTTTTTGGTTACTTGTTACTTACTGTAAAGTTACTAAATTATGGTTAACACATGAGTATGGTTTCCCCTTTTGAGTCTGGTTCCTCTCAAGGTTTCTTCCTCATAACATCTAAGGGAGTTTTTTCTTGCCACAGTGGCCATGGCTGCTCATCAGGGATAAACACACATCGTTCACCTTAACTCTTGAATTTCTGTAAAGCTGCTTTGAGACAATGTCTGTCGTGAAAAGCGCTATAGAAATAAACTTGACTTGACTTGACGTGTTCCACAAATAGTAAAGATTCACAAAACCTGCTGTAAAAAATTGGGAGAACCCCCTTGTCCACCCCCCCCTACATGTCCCTACATTTCTGTGGTCTCTAGAGGGGGTAATGCATGCACAATTTTATGCTAACTAGAGGTCTCGTTTGGGTGGGTGCACATTTTGGATTAAAATCAAAAGGTTAATTTATCATCACAAAAATAGCAACATGAAAAAAAAGAGGCCTGAAAGAACGAAAACTGCAACGCTGAGGGCATTAACCTGTAAAATCTGCTTATAGTGGCAATCAAATAAAGCCTTGTGCATCCTGGGGGTTTATACACATTTGCAAATGTGTGCAGTAGTAAAGCGTTTTGTTTTGCACCCTACATTCCTTACGATATGTTTGGATGCTCAGATCATTATCCCATTCTTACATTCTGTATTTGGATTCTCTTTACTCTACCATTTGAATTTTACAAATATAGAATTTAAAGAAGCATCAATGTGTCATTTATTGGGGTGATTTTCCACAACTCCAAACTTACAGATCTCGACTTTCTTTTCCCATTACATTAACTGTTGTTATTGAATAAATCATATATATATATAATGAATAAATGAATAAAATAATGAATATAATGAATAAAATGCTATAAACTGAATAACTAAGACCGAGCTGAGACTTTAAGAGGGCAATATTATCAGCCAGTTGGCTTTGGTTATATTTCCTACACGAGTGAGTCATTTCTGGCTTGCATCACTGCTGCGTTGGCCCTAGCAGATTTCTTTACATAATGTTCACCTCAGAAAAGCAGAAAAAAACACAGTCTTACGTGTAAGCCGACAAAAGCATAACCACCGTAGACAGAACAAATCCTCTGCTCTTTTGTCTGGACAGACTGTCTCTTCCTGAGTCTGAGACTGACAGTAAGATCACTGTTGTTTGACATTGTGATCTCTATGCATTATTGCAGGAGTTAAGGGCTTGTGGGTTCGCTCTGTGACAAGTAAAAAGCCGATAAATACTCCGAAAGTTCTCACTTCACATACATAGTGAAGTGGGCGTAGAGGCTTTGTATTGTCTTGCATGGTGCATGGTTGATCCTGAGGTTGCACAGCAGGTGCTGTTTACATTTATTCATATTTATCAATGTTTATGAGGCATGAGGGATATTTTTCAATGTTACTAGTTGCAATGAATGGCCAAAAGAAAGCATGCAAATACTTCGACAAAATTGAAAGTAAGAGACGTGTTTTCCAGGTAAGATTTATTGCAATTATTACAACATGCGAGGGGTAACTTTATAACTGTTAAAATAAAAATTACAATAAATAGAAACTATGAAATAAATGAATTACCAATAGTAGACAGATAACTAGATGTACACTATACATATTTCTTTGTACATTGTACCATGAACAACTACGGTATAAAGGAAAAGTTAAAAAGCAAGGCTAAGGCCTTCGTTAGGGCGGCAAACTATCTGAAAAAACATCCTTAACCACACGTGTGCACAACAAACAAGGAGAGCTGGAAAAACCATGGTGCGCCAAACACAAAAATAAATTCACCTTCATAACCTTTCACCTGGGTGAGTCTCATACAAATGTAGATTATTGAAACAACAAAAAAAAAAACATATTAATTTCATGGGGAAAAAACAATCCAGTTTCTGTCCAGTGCTGTTTGAGTGCAAAATCCAAGGCAGAACTATTTTTCTACAGAATAAAGGACATAAAAGGACAATAAAGGAAAAAAAAAAATGTGGGGAAAAAAACCCACAATCATATTTCAACTAGAGAAAAGCAGTAGATTGATCCAACGTTAGCTGTCTAAAGTAGAAATTCACAAGGCTGTAATGAAAAACACAATAACTACTGAGAAATTAAAGAAATTTCTTTTACAAATATAACATTGGAGAGGTGAAAAAAAAAACGTCTGGGACTAGGACAGCTTCATTCACCTACAGAAACACACAATGATAAAACCACAATTCGGAATAAAAAAAAAAGATGAAGCGCAATATCAAAAGTTTTCATCCCTGAGAACATGATAAGTGAACACAGGACAATCACTGTACAGGGAACAAACAATAAAAGCATAACTCTATATGTGCAAAGTCAACAATGCAACGCATAAACAAACCCCTACTACGATAACAGGTGAATGGAAAAGGCAAGTATCCCAATACATGTCTGCCACGACTTCCTTCCTGGCCAATTATATACAACAGCTGCTAATTATACAAATGATTCACAATGGGAAACGAAGCTGTGCCAACACACACTACCACCACTAAGATTTATCTAAATATGAAGAGTGTGAAAGTTACCACAATCTTGTGTGTTAAAAAGTTGAAAGTTGTTTAGAAGTTGTTTAGGATCGATGTAAATCCGTTTCATCTAATTCAACTAGACACGAATCCTGACACTTTAGCTCAGCAGCTGAGCAGCTTAGCTCAGATGCTTCTATTGATAATAATGTCTCTGTCAGAAAAGCAAAAATGGCATTTAAGATACTTTCATAATAGATGCTTCTCCCCTTCAAACTTAATCACATGTATTACAGGTAATCCTCTGAAAAGTTGTCCCAAGAAAATCAGCAGGGGTGGACGAAGTACACAAACCAAGTACTTGAGTTACTGTAAAGTAGAGATACAGTAGGTAAAATATTACTCCAGTAAAAGTAAAACTGCTCCCTTTAAATTTTAAATTCAGCAAAAGCAGTATTTGCCTTCAAATGTACTTAAGTATCCTCTGGAATATGATTTATTATGGCTAAAATATATTATAAATTTTGGTCACAACTTTTGCTTAAGCAACTCAGTTTATGTAAAAAAAAAAAAAAAAAAAAAAAAGACTCTAATGTTACTCTTAGCACACCAATCTATTAATAAAATGATATTAATGAATAGAATGATTATATATTAATATTAACCCTAACCTTAACCCAAAAACCTCTTTTGAACTACTTCCAAAAAAGTATGTTGAATGCAGATTGGTGGATTGCTGTGTGTTTGACTAGTTAAGATTTTATGCTTTTACATACTGTAGTTGAATAAAAAGTAAGATATTTGACTTTAAAATGTGATGAAGTTAAAGTAAAAGTTTTCCCAAATGGAAATACTTCTGTACAGATATGCAAAAATTTTCCTTAAGTACAATAACAAATGACATTTACTTTGTTACTGTCCATGAGTGAAAATCTGAATATTTGCTGAATAGTGATGAGACATCAAGGGCTTATTTTTAATTAACCTCACCAATCAGAAGCATGTTTGCCACTAGGAGCTAAAAAATCTTTTTTCATGTGGCCCAGATGTGGGTCACTATTTTGGGCCACATATTACATTGAATGAAGGCAAAGAAATGGCCCACATGCTGTTGCCAGAGCAGGTTTAATATAGACCAGTTATTCTGTTGTAAGAATAATGCTAATATGTTAAAAATCACACTAAAAGGAATTATGGTTGTGTGTTTGACAAATAAAAGTTACCAAAAACAATTAGAATTAAAATGAAGACACCTTCATTCCTGTAATCACTCATGCTAAAGCTAAAGCTAGATACACCAGCCTTACTCAAAGCTTATATGAAAAAATGCAGCTTGTTGTGTGACGGAGAAACCAGATAGTGTAAACTACATTGACATTAAAGACTCCCATCTTGGAAACTTTATAACCGTTACAAAATACTGGCACCATAATACAAATATCCTGCCTAAATATTACTTCAGTTTAACCAGGTGGTAGAGTAGAAGACGAGGGAATGTTTTGTAATTTTTAAATTTTTTTTGTGGGGAAGAGGGAAGCATGGTAAGACCCTAGCTGAGCTGCAAATTCTTTTTTCAACCTGATTAAAAAACTTTGTTTCCAGTTTAATCATAGAATTTGTACAGTTTTTTTCCCAGTTGCTTTGGAGCGTTTCTCAAATCATCCTTAATATTGGCAAACCAGTAAGTGCACTCAAAACAATGTGTACAAACAGCACAAGACATTGGATTTCTTGCAAAAGCCTGTACTTTTTTCAAAATACTTAGCAAAAGTAAGTGTCAATGAACAAATTCCCATAAGAATTAAAAGTCCCTTTGTCAGTGTTCACAATGAAGATCATCAAAATATTGTCATGTTGTCAGTATGACGATGCACAATTTCAGTATTTCTTGATATACAAAACTACGGTTTGGATTACAGTGATTGAAAATGCACTAAAAGTTGAATTTCTTTTGTTTGGCATCTATGAATTTCAGCAGCACAAATTTATTTATATTGATTGCAAAAGACCGGACAGGATTCACACTTTTACTGTACTGTAATATTGTTCGTCCGTTTGTTGGTTGTTCATCCATTTTCAGAAATTGTAATTTTGTGTTTTGCTCTGTTGCAAAATAAAGGTTCACAATATTCACCTTTGACCTATTTTAGAGATCCAGTTAATCATTTGTTGTTCCGATGCCGTTCTTTCACCTTCATAAGTGAAATTCAAGATTTATCTGCACAATTCATTAATTCAAAAAACATTTACCAAAAAAAAAAGGTTTAATAGAAATTTAAGATTGACAGATTATTACAACTGGTTCAACCATTTTGCATTCAATGACTAATGCAATGAACTGATGCCGAGATGTTTTGGGGGTTAAGACTATTTAGGCCAGTATACTATTTTTTGTCAACATGATATAAACAACTGATAATGTAGGAAACAGCAGAACATTGTACATAATTAATTAAATTAATGTACTAAAGTAAAGTAAAAAGTGAAGTAAAAGAACTGTATAAGAACTTGTTCACCATTCATGTTGTAGCCTGAGTTACAGCCACATCCATACTGTTATAAGACTTAATAAACAATTTAAGATTTTCAGTGTAAGATTCAACATAAATATTGGTGACAAATAGATAGTAGATAGAACCTTCTCTATATAATAAACATGCATGAGTTTTGGTTTAGTGTTCAATTTTGCCAATACTACTCATACCCTAACCCTGTATGATGCTACAAATTGAATTGGGTTTTGGTTTATTAGGAATTTCACACAGGGTTTCAGGTCTGCTGTGTTCCGACATAAAAAGATCTGCTTTGCAATTTTTTCTCTGACAAGACAAGCCCATAGGCTTATGGATTATTCATCGAAGGCTTGTCAAAAATCTAGAAGAATTTTTCATTTGAGCTCTCCCTCTACTCATCTCTCACTATCTTTCTGTCACTTTCTGTCATCCCGTATATGATGGTGTCTTAGCGCTGGGGGTTAAATGGCTAAATTTGACTGGTGGTTCTCAGTAGGTGACCAACAGAGCTTTTTTTTATCTTTTTTTTTGTTGTTTTACATTTTCAGTACATTTGAGTAATTCTGTCATGTCACAATGTTCATTTTTCAAAATGAGCTACACACAGTCGACCGCAATCAGGCAAGATATTCCATTCAGGTTGTCAGATGGTATTTACCAAAGAAAGGCGGTCTTTATTTTTAGAATGTGGTATTTATACATGTAAATGACCAGGTCTCTGATGCAGTACTGACTCACACACTTGATACTTTGCCCTTCATGACTCGTCTGTTCAACAATCTTTCACTGAACATTGAGGCATGCATTCAGCCCTGGATTCATCTCATTTTAGTACATAGCCTACAAATATCTCCTAACGCTGGTCTACTGCATAGAGAGGCTTGTCCAAAAATGTGGTTATTGAGATTGACTTGCTGCAGTAGTAATATTCTGAAGCTTCATGACATTGGGCTGGTAGGACACTAATGAGTGCATTCATCTGCCTTGTTAAGCCTCTATCTCACTGATACCCTATAGGCAATTTTAGTCCCTATTTAGAGCTGCTTCTGCCAATTGTTCTGTAAATAAATTGGAATCTACTCTTCTAAAAAAGCAGCCCAGTAGTACAGAATCCTGTATTTCTATACATACAGTTTATAGTGTATAATACACAAATGCAGCATTAATATCACAAGACCAGTTACAGTTTTTCTCAGTTACTTCGGAGCATTTGTTGAATCATCCTTAATATTTGCATACCAGTACATTCTCAAAACAATGTGTACAAACAGCACAACACATTGGATTTCTTGCAAAAGCCTGTATTTTTCTCAAAATACAGAATGAAAAGTCCCTTTGTCATTGTTCCCAAACAAGATCGTCAAAATGTTTAGTCATGTTGGTGCACAATATCAGCATTTCTTGATATACAAAACTACAGTTTGGATTACAATGATTGAAAATGCACAAAGTTCTGTTTGACATCTATGAATTTCAGCAGCACAAATTTATTAATTTGATTGTATATTGATTGCAAAAGACCGGACAGGATTCGCACTTTTACTGTACTATAATAGTGTTCTTCATTTCTTGGTTGTTCATCCATTTTCAGAAATTTTAATTCTGTGTTTTGCTGAATGAAGGTTCCCAAGATTCACCTTTGACTTTTTTAGAAAACTAGTTGATCATTGGTTGTTCTGATGCCGTTGACTCGCCTTCATAAATGAAATTCAAGATTTATCTGCACAATCAATCAATTCAAGTAACATTTACCAAAAATAAAAGGTTTAATAGAAATGTAAGATTGACAGATTATTACAACTGGTTCAACCATTTTGCATTCAATGACTTATGCAATGAACTGATGCCAATATGTTTTGGGGGTTAAGACTATTTAGGTGAAACCAGTATAATATATTTTGGTCAACATGACATAAACAACTGATAATGTATGAACAAGCAGACAATTGTACACAATTGATTAAATTATGTTCTAAAGCATTTGCAATTTGATCAAAGCTCCAAGAATTGTTTTTATGATGTTCACAAGTGACTAAATGATAAGCAGTTTTGAGAATTTCATTACTGATCTAAGAAACACTCCAAAGCAACTGAGAAAAACTGTAATAGATTCCAATTTTCATTTGTCCAGATATCGGGATATTTTTTTCTAATGTTGTCTCAGATTCCTGGTCTTAGCTGACAGGACAGGAATCCGATGGTCTTTTTTATTTTGATTTTGATGGCCAATAAACCTGCATTTTTGTCTCACCATGCCTGTAAAAGAGTAGTTATTTGAGAATTATAGAAGCCTTTCTGTCAGATGAATCTGCCTGCTCAATCTATTCTGACTTCTCTATTTGACCATGAATTTCCAACTATAGAACTGCCCCTTTTAAGCCCCATTTTGCATAGACTGAAATTCATCAACTGAATTGCTTGATTTGTATTTGTTTTGTTCTTTTTTTACTTTTAATATGAGCAGGTGCTTCAAATGTAGGGGATGGTGGCATTGTTATTATTAGTAGTAGCAGTTGTAGTTGTAGTATAGCAGCAGCCATTACTGTACTGTACAGTATGTCATGTATTGTGCTGAATGCACGCATGTATGAATGCATGTACAGTATGTAGCTTGCATATACAGTACAGAGTATGCTATATATCACAGACTATTCCTGTACTGTTCTTTTGAAAAACAAAGCTCTGTGATCTTACAGATATGTGCTTCTTCCTGAGGAAGTAAATTCAGAAGCACCTCTGTGGTGTTTTCATAACCAAGTCAGCATCAGTCAGTCAGGTAGAGCAGAGTCTCAATAAGAGGTTCCACAGTGTCTTTGTGCTACTGATACACGTGTACCTCTGACTCAGTGCACATCTTTTTATTTTGCTCCTGCCACTTTTCTTTTCTTTTTTTTGCTTTTACCTTCTCACTCGCTCAAAGGCTCAGAGTTAATTATCCTCTGTAAAAACAAAAGTGCCAGACTTCATCCGCTGAGCTGAAGTCTGATACTGTATATAAGGCTGACCAAGAAGCCTATATATATATATATATATATA
>JAAIIK010000087.1:121376-146740 GCA_014706435.1 Silurus glanis | reverse complement strand
TTTTTTGGTCTACAGGGGTCTTGTGCACGAATGGTTATGGATTTAACCATCCCTGTACACTATGTCATGCAAAGGAAGGTACTTGGTACTGCACACGTGTGCATGTCAGTCTGATCTGAATGTAATATTAACATTTATTGGAATTAAAGCGAGATGAAGAGCAGTAATTATTTATCTGGCTGACTTTGCCTTTGTGTGCAATGATGGATTAAATTAACACGCAGACTAAGTGCTGTGATTAATGATATCTGCATAAACAGCAAGACATTAACTCCAGATGTGGTGTGAAATGATAAGGTCGCAATAATTGCCCTCTTGAAAAACATAATTCACCCCCCGCCTCCCCAACCTCACCCCCCAATCCACCTTGTTTCTTTCTCCACTCAAATCCTTCTGTCTTTCTCCTCCACTTCACCAGGTGCTGAAAGGATGCAAGAAGCTCTGTTTATCAGTGTGTTCGATGGGCCGGATCCCTGGAGGTTACGTGACCAATCATGTGTACACCTGGGTAGATTCTCAGGGCCGAAGCATCTCTCCACCCCCTGACCTGCTGGAGCAGCATACTGCAGGTGGACAGCATTTTAACAGTCAGCGTCGTGGACACACCCCACTACAGGGGGCGGAGAGAAGGGTGAGTGTGTGGCTCACTGCTTTCTGTCATTAGTATGCCTGTACAAGGGTCTGGGTAAGCAGCCAGATTAAATGGTGGCAAAAATTACAATTAAGTGTTAAAAAAAAATTCTTTGTCATTAAATAAGGCATTTCGAATTATTATTACACTTTCTTGTAATACATTTGCTTAAAGCCATGGACACTGAATATATGAGACCCTGAGATCGCTGTTTATTCTGCATGAAACATTCTATCAAATTGAAAAGGAATAAACAAATAAATAACAGAGGCTTTGCTACAAAATCAGACTTTTTACACAATAATGACATTCTTAAAATCCATTTTAAAAGCATGTTTAGAAAAATATATATTTTTAAGCATGTTTTCAAGTAGTTCATTAGTTCACAAGTAGTTCAAACTTTTTGGCAACTTCTGCCTTAACACTTCATGTTATTCCAAAATGTTCTCTCTAACATGTTTGTTTCTTTCTCTGTTTCCGTCTCATCCACACTTTGGCCTCTTAGTCAATCAGCTCTGAACTCTGAACTCTGTACCTCCACTTTATCTTGCTCAGTCTTTCGCCCTCCTTCACCTCTCCAGTCAATCCCGACCCTGCCTCAGATTTTCACCTCAAACATGAAAACTCCCTTCCAGCGCATTATTTGGGAAGGACAGGACTGAATCCAATTGGCAGATTTTCTATACAAGATGTTTTTTTGATGATATGAAACATTCCTAATAAAAACTGACAGCCATGTGCTCTATTTAGAAACAGACATTCACAGCAAGCAGGAGAGACATTTCAGAGCAATGTATGATGTGCTGTTTTTCCCCCAAAGGAAGCTGAGTGATATGAGTTTAGGTCCAGCCCAGGCAACAATTCTTTCTGTCTGTCAGCATGATTTATTTTCCCATCTGAACCAGACAGATCTACAGTCATTTATCATATGAACATTGCACCTGCATCTTAAGTTGTTTGTGATTTGGCTGTTTAGACTTTGAAGGACTTTAAAGAGGCTTTAGAAGTTATTAAGATAGTCAGTTGCCTAGTATTTGATCTCAAATGTCATTTCCAGCTAATAGGTGCACTGTAATAACATTTTAGACTGCTTTATATTCTATTTGTATTCCCAAATGCTTAATGGTACTGAAGGATTTGAGGTTTTTTGGAGGTGACCCAGACAGTTTGACTCATTATTGTAAAAAAATGGCTTAGGTCTCTGAAATTGGACAGTTTGGTTTTATTGTCTTAATGATGCAAAGCTAAAATGGTCACCCATAGTCATTATGAAAATAGATGGCTGAATTAATGAGAATGGAAGGTTAGATACAGATGTAAGATGCATAGAAATATGTATAGATAGGTAGCTGGTTAGACAGATTGCTTTTTAGTTGAGATGGATGATAGGATAGTTGAAAGGATAGGGAGATGAATAGATGGATAGTTAGATAATCAGATGAATCCATGGGGAGTTGAATAGATGGATGGTTAGATGGTTGGTTTGACATGGATGGATTAAATGTTGGATGGATGATTCGATAAGTAAAGAGTTGGGTGCTAGCTGGATATGTATATGGATGTGTAGCTAGGTAAATAGATGGCTGGTTGGGTGTGTATTGGGTAGAGTGATAGATGTTAGCTGAAGATGGATGGATGGATGGATGGATGGATGGATGGAGGATCACATGATTAGTGGGTTGGATGGTTAGAGGGACAGATAGAATAAGAAGAAGATGGATGGATTGACATAGATATTGAATAGATAGCTCAATGATTGGATGCAGTAGAAAGACATTACAGACTTTGAAGAAAAGATTCTCAATAACTCTTACTAATACAGCATAACAGATTAAGTGGGAATTTGTAATTGTCTCTCCAGGTCACAATCTCCTTGGATGACGGACGTCCGCTGGGTCTGATGATCCGCGGAGGAGCAGAATATTCCCTCGGCATTTATATTGCCGGAGTGGACCATGGATCAGCAGCAGAGGTTGGAGGCTTAAAGGTAAAACCCAACAACAAAGCATGGTGCTTACTGAATGAAAATATTTTTGTCAGGTATTAATAATAGTTTTAGTTATATGAAATCTGTAGTTTTGTGAGTGTTGCCACTGTTAGAGTTATTTCTGTACTTTATGGATATGACAGTTTATAGTGTCATGCTGCCATAACAGTGATAAAAATAGAAACTACGCTGAATTCAGGAAGCTATAGTGATGATAGTAAGGATGCATCGGCTTCTTTCAGTTTGCTGATTATTGCAAATGTGAGACTGAGGAAAGGTTATGAGCAGCTGCAGGGCATTTCTGGACATGAATTGCTTCACAAAACAGGATATTGCTGACTGAATGTGAGAAAGAGGCCTGAGATGTCAGAGACCAGAAGCGGATAACTCCACACCAGTGATCACTGCAGGGCTGAGACTGCATTTAATCCAGTTGATACAACCCATTAGCTAATTAGAAAAAGGGTTTTCGTGGGCTAATTGTCCAGTTTTTAGCCTAAATTATAACACTAACACCTAAATTAATATATTATTGGTATCCAAATGTAAGAAAAGTTCATTTGGGGTTTGAATTTTGATTAGGCTATATTATGTGAAACCAAACCTATGATTCTTTACCACATCTTTAATGATTCCCTACAATAGGATTAGTGTGTTATCCTATTAAAAAGGGGGTTCCTTAGAGGTTCCTTTTTGGATAAGGTACACTATACAGTCATGTGAAAATGATTGTACATCCTTTTTTGAATAATAAAAATCATCTGGTCCTTATCAGGTCTTAGAATTTGGTAAATACAACCTTAGATGAACAACACAACATGACATATTACACTGTGTGCTTATTATTATTAATAATATTATTTTACAAACTGTGTGAAAAACACCTGGGTGTTTCGTGGTTTAAACTCTGAATGGCCTGCGGGAAGAAGCTCCTTGCTATTCTCTCTGTGTTTGCTTTCAAGGAGCAGAAGTGCTTCCCTGAACGTAACAGGGAAAATAATCCATTGTTGGGATGGCCGAGGTCATTCACAATCTTTCTGGCCCTGGTCCGGCACCGCGTGTTGTAAACGTCCTTTAGGTCAGGGAGCTCGGTGTGGATGGTACGTTCAGCTGAACCAGGAACCAGGAAGTGATGCCACCCGTCAAGACGCTCTCAATGGTGCAAATTTAAAAGGTTCTTAGCACCCGCAAGGGTAGTTTAAAATTCCCGGGCTTTCTTCACCAGGGTGTTGATGTGACAGGACCAAGACAGGTCCTGTGTAATGTGAACACCTAGGTACCGGAAACTGTCCACACTCTATATTGGGGTCCTGTTGATGTTTGGTAGCTGGTATGACCGCTCCTGCTTCATGCTGAAGTTCTCCTGGCACCATATCTTCAGGTTTTTTATTTCCTGTAGGTAGGCTGTCTTGTGTTGTTGGAGATGAGGCCCACCACAACAGTGTTGTCAGCAAAGTTGATGGTGGTGGAGTTGGAATTGGCCACACAGTCATATGTGTACAGTGGGTACAGCAGGCGGGTCAAAACACAACCCTGAGGGTGAGGGTGCATGAGGTGTGTTTGCCAACCTGTACGGCTTGTGATCTGTCAGGAAGTTGGAGATTCATTGACACAGGAGTGGGTTGAGTCCTATGACCTCCAAATTAGAGGTAAGCAATTATGGTGTTGAACGCTGAACTGTAGTCCACAAACAGCATTTTTGCATAATTCCCTTTTTTGCAGTCCAGGTGGCTCATCGTTGTATGAAAAAGATGAGCAATGGCATTCTTAGTAGAGCTGCTCTGGTGGTACGTGAACTCTAGAGGATCCAGTGTGTCTGGTAGTGATGCAGTGATGAAGTTTCTGACCAGTCTTTCAAAGCAATTCATCACTACTAAGGTCAGGGCTACAGGGCAGTAGTTGTTGAGGCAGGCGAGCTGGGGCTTCTTAGAGACAGGAATAATGGTGGGCTGTTTGAAGCATGAGGGGACAACAGACTGTTCCAGGGAGAGGTTAAATATCTCAGTGAAGACCGGTGCTAGTTGGTCAGCGTCATTGCAGCAGTTCATTGAGCTTTGCGAGCTTTTGTTAATGCACAGCTCTCTTAAGGTTCTGCCACAGCATTTCAGTCAGGTTGAAGTGTGAACTTTGACTAGGTTATTGCAACACAATGATTCTGCTCTTTTTTCAGCCATTCTGCTATAGAGTTGCTTGTGTTCTTGGGATCATTGTCCTGTTGCATGACCCAATTTCAGCCAAGCTTTAGCTGTCAGACAGATGGTCTCATATTTGCCTTTAGAATACAATGACTGCAACTTTCCCAGGTCCTGTGGCTGGCTACAAATAAAAGGCTAAAATCATCATTCCTCCACCTCAATGCTTGACAGATGGTATGAAGTGTTTGTGCCAGTAGGCTGTGTTTGGTTTTTGCCAAATCTGGCAATGTGAATTATGGCCTAACATATTCATTTTGGTCTCATCTGTCCAAAGAATAGGTGAATTAGCTGGGATGTCTAATCCTGAGGAGATTGGCTGTTATGCATGTTTTCCTCTAATGAATAATGCTCCATACTCTAGAATGATGGACTTTAAATTGTTTGAAAATGGCCTTTCTGATGTCTTTCCTCCTTAGCGTTATATTTACACACCTGAATCTTCCAGACTTGTAAACTGCTTACATTTGGGCCTTATGGAGGTGGTCACACTCATACTTACCAATAAATGTAAGGCATTTATATAGCAGCTCATGGCTGCTATTTAGCCACTTAAATCCTATAGAAGTAGTAAAGGTGTACTTTTCACTTATGGTGTTTCCATTTTATCTTTATTTTGTAAAAAAAATAATAGGATGTTGTCATGTGTTCTTGTTCTGAGGTTTAATTTACCTAATTTTAAGACCTACTTAAGACCAAATGATTTGTCCTAATATGTATAACAAATGAATTTAAAGAGGGTGTACTTTTATTTACATGTGAATGTCTGTAGCTTTTTATATGTTCTCACAGGGGGAGAATTGTTGAATGGCAATTTTTTTTTCTGAAATAAACACTTGGAAACAGGTTATCTGTCCTCTGGAAAACAGAAACTCTATATTAAAGAGTTCTACATACACTTTAAGGGGTTCCATTAGTATATAAACTGTAGAAGACTTTAGATAACTAGGTGATAATTTTTTAATATTTTATTAAGTGTACTTTTTATAAATTGAATTTTACATTTATATCATCCACTAATTGTCCAAATCACATTAATTAGCCTAATGATGGGCAAGGCTATTTAATGGCATAAGCACCATTCTACTATTTTATTACCGAGGCCAAACCATTACCTTAGCTACACATAATTCAATGTTCTGACTTTATTCCTTGCTCGGTGTAAATAACTGTGTCATGTAATGAGCCGATCTGTTCCATGGAATAATCAGCTTATCAGATATGTAACACTGGGAGCGGTAAATTAGACCACTGCTCCCATTTCCATTTTCTCTCCTTTCATTCTCCACCCTAGACTCCTGTAAATAAAGGTTTGGGGCCTGAAGCACTAGCTGCTTCCCTATGTGGAGGAAAACATCTAAATTTTTAACTCTGTTTTATTCCAATGCAGAACCACATCTTTCAGGTCTGGAAATAGACATTAGCATTCTCCAGGTCTATGAAAAGATTAATAAAAAGCTGCTGTTTTACTCTTCCGAATGTTAAAAAAGAGCTTTTGTGTGTTCTGATTTGAAAAGGTCACAGTGAAGAAAATAAAAAAATAAATAAAAAAAAAAAAAGACACTTTTTCAATTGTTGGAATTAAGCGATGTGACATTGTTCTTATACCCATACCATAAAGCTTATTATATTCAAGGACACCTGTTAAATATGTAACAGAAAAAATGAAACAAGAATCAGTATACAACAGGGTGTTAAAGAATTGTTTGCAGATGGGGTTTGGAAGTGATCCACAGAAATATTGAATAGACTGATACAGATTACATACTTAAAAAAAAGAATGATCTCACATTAAAACAAATACATATCCGACTACACACAGACACGCCAACAAATCCTGCACAAACTCACTAATACAACACTGCAAGGCTTTTGCAGGAAGAGCTGAGAAACATAATCCACTTTACTTTGTTTACATACTGTACTTCCTTAGGCCATTCATTATATGCCTGTCCTATAAACTGTGCTTTTTCTTAAAGCAGTAGTTTTATACTTTTAATACTGTTATCCACAGCTAGTGATGACCAGAATTCTCTTCCAACCCCAATGCAACAGCCCTAATATAAATAATCAATCTACATGATTAGTCTGATTGGATTTACTGAATTAAATTAAATTAGATCTCTACTTCACAGTTTATTACAAAAAGTAGAATTTCTGTTCATATTAAATCCAAGTAATGCCACAGCTATTCACAAAGGCAAGAGAACAGAAAGTAGACATGCTGTTTGGTTAGGATGAAGTAAAAAAACAAAAACAAATGAAGTAATATTTTTTAACCATTTTTAGAAGGAGTCTCCAGTGTCAGCTTTTCACACAAATCAGAGGAAAGGGTGATGTAATAATAAAACTGTTTACAGCTGCTATTAAATGATAATAGGTACTAATATACACTATATGGATAAATGTATTGGGACACTTGTCCTTTACAGCCATATGTGGTTCTTTCCAAACTGTTACCATAAAGCTGGAGGCACACAATTGTATAGGACGTCATTGGATGCGATATAATACAATTTTGCATTCAAGTTTATTTCTATAGCGCTTTTCACAATGGACATTGTCTCAAAGCAGCTTTACAGAACTTAATAATTAAAGTGAATTATGTGTATTTATCCCTAATGAGCAGCCTCTAGCGACTGTGGCAAGAAAAAACTAACTAGATGAATGACGAAGAAACCTTGGGACGAACTAGACCCAAAAGGGGAACCCATCCTCATTTGGATGATATCAAGAGTGTGATTATAAATCTTAAATCAATACAAAATACTGGAGAGTGAGAACTACCATTAATACCCGAGTGTGTGATTATGATTATGTCCTTTCTACAGTCTTATACAGACATTTGACATTGTGGATCCAGGAGCTACTCAGCAACTCATAAAATAGCTAAACATTTGAGATCATCATAGATCCAAAACCAACTTCATGCCAGAGCCTTTGAAAATTTGAAGAGGTCCAATGTCCAAACTCTACATGAAGTGGGATGCAAATGGCACTGGTATGTCTCTAGCTGGTTCAGGATTTTTGCGGGGTCAACATCTACTTCTTTGAAGGTCCATAATCTTTATGAGGTGGGACACAACTGGAGCTGGCGCAACCTTGGGATGCCTCAGGATGGGTAGAGAAAGAAAAACAGTGGAGAGGAAATAGCGTTGCTGCTGTTCATAATATTAACAAGCACATGTTGATAAATTGCATTTGTTCAGATGTACTTCAGCACAAGGTTTTGATATGTGATATGTGTAGATCTTGCTAAAAAGATATGTCTTTAATCTGCACTTAAACTGTGAGAGTGTGTCTGAGCACCGAACACTGTCAGGAAGGCTGTTCCAAAGTTCAGGAGCTAAATGTGAAAATGCTCTACCACCTTTAGTGGACTTTGGACTTTTAGTAAGTCATAGAATAGAAAAGTTTTGAGATCTCAAAAGTGTGACAGATTGTAGCATGTTGGAAGACTGGTAAACATAGATACGTGGAAGCCAAACCAGTTAGGGCTTTGTAAGTAAGTAGCAATAGTTTGTAGTTTATTTAAAACTTAACAGGTAGCCAGTTTAGGGATGATAAGATTGTGGTTATGGTGCAGGACATTTACCTAGTAATACATCACAATACTCCAGTCTGAAGGTCATGAATGCATGGATGAGCTTCTCTGCATCAGATATAGACAACATGTTTCTTAGCTTAGCAATATTTCTAAGGTGGAAGAAAGCTTTTTTTTTTTGTAATATGGTTGATATGATTTTTAAAAGACAAGTTGCTTTCTAAAACAACTCCCAGGTCTTTTATTGTTGAAATAGTAGTTACATTAAAACCTTCTAAATGCAAGTTGAATTGGAGCTTCTGTGTACTGGTTTTGGGCCGATGAGCAACATCTCTGTCTTATCATAATTTGACAATATAAAGTTGTGAGTTATCCAATCTTTTAATTCTTTAACACTCTCGGTTAACCTGGTCGATTGAGCTGTTTTGTCTGGTTTTAATGAGATATATAGTTAGGTATTATCGGCATAATAGTGGAAGCTAATCCGTTCTAATAATATTTCCCAAGAGAAGCATGTACATTGTGAAAGGCAGGGGTCCTAGAACTGAACCTTGTGGCACCCCATATTTAACTTGGATTAACCTGGATAGTTCTCTGTTTAAATCTACAAAATGGTAACGATCAGACAGGCAAGATTTAAACCAGCTTAATGCCTGTTTCTGAAGGTAATTCTGTAAGTGATCCAGGAGAAAGTCATGATCTATAGTGTGGAATGCAGCACTAAGATCTAGTAAAACCACCAGAGAGATGTAGCCTTGGTCTAAAGCTAAAAACAGGTCATTAGTGATTTTAACTAGAGCAGTTTCTGTGCTATGATGGGGCCTGAAACCTGACTGAAACGCTTCTAAGATATTGTTTTCTTTTAAGAAGGAACATAACTGGGCAGACACAATCTTTTCTAAAAATCTTTGACATAAACGGAAGGTTTGAAATGGGTGTGTATTTTGATAGTTCGTTTGGATTCAAATTAGGTTTCTTAATGAGAGGCTTAATAACTGCCAACTTGAGGGGTTTAGGGACATGACCTAAAGATAGCGATGAGTTAATAATATTGAGAAGAGGCTCACCAGCTGTATGTAACACTTCTTTCAGTAGTTTAGTTGGAATGGTATCTAACAGAGATTGTAATTGTAATTGTTAACCTTCAGGTGAGACTGGATCACAAGATGCTGTCAGAGGTTGGACCTCCACAATTGTTTTTCTAATGCTTTTAATATTTTCAGTGAACTAATTCATTAAGTCCTTAATACTAAACTGCAATTGGATATTCTTTTTAGATATTTGATTTTTAGTTAATTTAGCCACTGTACTTAAAAGGAACCTAGAATTATTTGGTTGTTTTCTATGAGTTTGCTCAGGTGCGCAGTCCTAGCCGTGTTTAGCGCCTGTCTGTAGCTAAGCATACTGTCTTTATATGCAATAAAAAAACCTTCAAATTATTATAATTTTTTTCATTTTCTTTCCAGATTACGGAGTGCTCTCTTGAGGGCATTAATATCACTATTATACAATGGTGCAGGTGTTTTTTCTCTAATCTTTTTTAATCGAATGGGTGCAACGGTGTCTAGTGTGCTAGTAAAGATAGAGTCTATGTTGTTAGCCATTTTGTCAAGATCATTTGCATTTAGGGGTTTAGTGAGAAGTTGAGATCAGATCAGGCAGGATACTTACGAATCTGTCCTTAGTGGTTGGAACAATAGTCCTACCAAGTCGATAACTTGGTGAGACGCAGCTAATCTGCTCAACTGGTAGTGTGTTTAATATACTGTAAGGTAATGATCTGTGATATAATCACTGTGAGGTTAAATATCCATATCAGTGACATCTGCTTAATGGGATATTATTAAGTCTAGTGTGTGATTAAAACGATGAGTCGGTCTAGTGATGTTTTGTTTAACCTCAAAAGAGTTTAGTAAGTCCACAAATTATATTCCTAGGGCATCATTTGCATTATCTACGTGAATATTAAAATCTTTTACAAGCAGCACTTTATCAAAATTGACCAAAAGGTCTGAAATAAAATTAGCAATCTCTGGAAGAAAATCAACGTAGGGCCCTGGGGGTCGGTACACGGTGGCCAGCACGAGAGATAGTAGGGGTTTTCTATGTATGTCTGAAAGTACAACTTTAAGAACAAGTGCTTTCAATGATTTAATCCTGAATCTTAATTTTTGACTAACATTAAGAAGGGCAATATAAATGGTTGCTACACCACCTCTCACAACCAGTCTGACGGGGCTCATGCTTATAAGCATATCCTGATGGTATAGACTCATTTAGACTCATGTAATCATTTAGTTTAATCCAGGTCTCAGTGAGAAAGAGTGCATCAGTGATGATCTCATTTACAATGAATGCTTTGGGTGCAAGAAATCTAATGTTTAGAAGACCCAACTTTTTATAATTTTTTTGTTTGCTTATCTGACATTTTCCAGTTTTAACTGCAATAAGATTATTACTAGATCTTGTGTATTTATTCCTTGGTCTTACTACATGAGGAACAGACACGGTTTCTATAAAGTGGGCTGTGTACGTACTTGTAACTATTTGGTTTGTTGTACAAATTTTATCATAATTGTGAATTGCATGATGTCTTACCAGTCAGATGGTGTGCAGTATTCTGGAGATGCTGTCTGATAGGACTGGAGCTCCAACTCTGCTGGGGTGCAGGCCATCAGAATGAAAAAACCTAGTATGCTCCCAGAAAAGATTCCAATTATCTTCAAAGAGTAGTTTGTGTTCTCGACACCATGACTGTAGCCATTCGTTTAGTGCAAAATGTACTGAACCTCTTAATTCCTCACTGGTGGGAAGTGAGGAATTAAGTGGGAAGAGGTCCTGACACTATGATCTTTGTCGTGGACGATGTGCTGTGTACCGTCTCCACCAGGATCCTAAAGTTCCTCTTCAGGATCTCCGTTTGACTTAGCCTGGTGTCATTTGTCCCGGCATGGAGGACAACAGTTCCGAAGTTCTTATTCAGGATCACGGTTACCTGTGCAGCAACATCGAGAACGCAGTAGCGTGGACATACCGGACAATGGAATCGCCAAGAATCACAGTGTCTCATTTCAGGCAAACTCCAAAATGTAGTGGAACATCTTCCCTCAAGAGTGGAGGGAATTTTAGGAGCAAACTGGGACTTAATGCGATGCTCAGAAAACACATACCATACTTATGACCAGGTGTCTGAAAACCTTTGGCAATATAGTGTATTTTGTGGCCATTTCTCATTAAAAGTAACTATAGGTGAATAAAAACTTGTGAATAAATAAAACACATTGGCACATATTGTTATTGGGAGGGTAACAGCAATCCATCTTGTGTGATGATCATCAAAGTGATGCATCAAACCAAGCCACCATTGATTATTATTAATTTTTTTTTTATTTTGTAAGAGAATCTAACAACATTGCAAGTACAAAAGCTTTTCAAGTTTTTGTTCAGGGGGCTAACGGATGTAGGATTGAGAAGTTGAGATGCTGAGAGGAGTATTAGGAAAAAGCTCAATGTTTTACTTACAGCTGTGATCCTTGTAGCCAACAGAGAGCTCAGAATTAAAAACTGCTCCCTAAAGATGGTGTAAATCTCTCCCTCTCGGCCAGCTACAAGTAATGTTTTTAGTAAATTGTTGGACTCAGTGACGTCGTGCCATAAAGCAAAGTGGTAGTAATCTACCTGACTGTGTTAAGGTGTTTCTCTCCATGGTACCTCTATTTGTGCGAGAATTGAGACAGGTATCTGATTGGCTTTCCCCTCCCAGTGGGAACGTGAACTTCCTGGGTCGATAACCAGTATTTCATCAATGTGTCTGCACCACTAGAATACACTTAAACACATAGTGAGAGCACGTTGGACTTGGTCTGAACACACAAGACTGAAAATCACAGGTTTGATTTAACACAGATGAACTTCTTTTCTTCATTGATTATGTTCTTCATCGATTATGAAGAACTTTATATTACAGTGGCAGGGAGTCAGGGCCAGCAAGGCCTTCTGCTGGCCTAAACTCTATCAGAATCACTGACTAATATTTTTATATATTTTTGTCCATAAATATGTATTAAATTATTCCCAATATTCTATTCTCCTCATTTCATACCATTTTTTTTGGATGCACTGTGAGGAGCTGTGTCACCGAGTGTAAATTTCGGTTTGATTTTCTATCTAATCAGATTTCAGCTGCCATGCTGAAAGGGAAAAGGGGAATTGCTGTAAGGCCAGCATTGTGAACACTGAAGGCATTCTATTGGTTCAAATCTATGTTGCTTAAAGCTGTTGCTCTTACCTATCAGATTGCAACTTGCTTACTCCAAGGCTTACTCTAGAAGGTGTCTAAACAGTTCAGCAGTCACATCCTTTGATTGGATGAGATTGGATTGGATAAGTCAGAGAGCCATTTTTTCCACAATGGCTGACCGAGGAGAAGAAATTATGAAACATATGGGACATTGTCAGGAAAGGTCAGCCAAAAAATTTGTTAAGTTTTTTCATGAACCATTTATACTTTTGCATTTTAGTAGAATTTGTACAGAATTTGTTCATTTGTTCATTCTTATTGTATAAGATACTTGACTGTGATGCAGCTCTCTGTTATACTGCGACTATAATCATAATATAGTCATAATAGATAGATAGATAGATAGATAGATAGATAGATAGATAGATAGATAGATAGATAGATAGATAGATAGATAGATAGAACTTTACTGTCATTGCATACAGTAGGTACACATAATGATTGTATGAATAGGTGGACTGACTCAGGTAGGACTAAAGGCCTAAGTGTAAAATCCCCAGCCCACCACTGGTATATTGTTCTTGCGAGACTGAAATGTGGCACAATTTGCTGTAGGAAAACAGTTTAACTGTACAGTTCAAAAGTCTTTTTTTGCATTTGCTTTGTGCAAAATGATATTGTGTTAAACTTTTAATTTGTTTAGCTACAGTTTGTTTATTAAAATGAGATCTTGTGTTAAAAAAAAATCATATTTAGTTTAAATGAAAGTGTCAAGGCACAACACAGGTTAGAGAATTTGATGGAGACAGTTAGGTTAACTGAATTGACCTGAGAATGCGATGTGTCCAGAGGAAAGTAACAGCCTTCCATCAGCTGTTCAAGCATCCATGTGTGTACATCAGAGAAATCTTATCTTGACTGATGCTCCTAGTGTTTGTCCCATCTGCAAGGCCCTATGCTGGGTCTAATTAACGTCTGGCCCCATCACAGCTTGGCTGGATATGACTGCAGCTGAGTCTCGGTAGACATGTTTATCAGTCAGATGTTGTCTGGGTCGGTCTCAAGATAGATGTAAGGCTGTGACTGAGCCAGAGGACCTTTTATTTTTGCTTGTACGTGAGTAATCTACATTGTGGCATAATAGCATAGTTCATGTGCTTTTTTATTACCGGCTGCAGAACACTGGGAAAAATAGGGTTGTGGGGTCTGCTTTGCTTTTCCTTGCCTTGCGTTGAATCAGGTTTATGCGATTGTAACAAAGAGAGAGAAAGAGTTCTTAAGGGCTTAAGCAGACGCTCCACTTTAAAGCAAAAAAAGGGATTTACAGATGCAGGAGTGGGGAGTGGAAATGGTGCAGAGATTGGACTAAAAGCATTCGACCCTTAAGAGGGATAACGGTGTTTCTGTTTATACTGTAGCTAAGAAGGTATAAATATGATGCATAAAAAGATGCAGACAAAAGGTTTGACAGAAGATGAAAGAAGTTCGTCTTCTCGAAGCCAACAATGAGCTTCTGGAAGAATTAAATCAGGTGCACTCTCTTTTCTCTTTTTTTCTCATCCTTCTGTACTGTACTTAAATAAATTATAATTCCTTTCTGCTCTATCTACTACACAAAATAAGGGGAGAAAACATAGATACATCGATAACTAATCTCCGTCCTGTTTTTCATTCTGCAAGATGCAGAACAATGAAGAAAATAAAAGTGAGCCAGTAATCATGCCGGTGTAAAAACGTGTTCTGCTTTGTCCCCTCTTTGATAATTCCCTGTTTATACTGCCCTCTTCCTAAATCCATTTAAAAGCTCAATTGACACTTGGCAATTATTTGACAGACTCAATATAAAAGTAATATTGACCTTTGGTAAATGTCTGTGCCATCTGTCCATCCAGGGCTTTTATAAAATTCTATAGCAAAAATAAGTCAGAAACGAGAGACAGAGTTTGGATTTTGATCCTACCCAGAATATCTCAGTTTGATACTGCTGTAGAAGGCTACAAAAAAAATTGCTGCTGCACTGAAGATTCCCAAGAGCACAGTGGCCTCCATAATTCTCAAATAGAAGAAGTGTGGCACAACCAGGACTCTTTTAAGGGCTGGTAATCTGGCCAAACTGATCAATCAGGGAAGAAGGGCTTTAGTAAGAGAGGTGATCAGGAACCGGTGGTTATTCTGACTGAGCTCTGTAGATTCTGTGTGGAGATGGTACAAAGTTCCAGAAGGACAACAATCACTGCGGCCCCCTACCGATTTTGGCTTTATGGCAGAGTGGCTTAACAGAAGCCTTTCCTCTGTGCAAAACCCATGGAAGCCCATGAAAGACTCTTAAACTGTGTGGAGTAAGATTCTCTGGTCTGATAAAACCTTGATTGAATTGTTTCACAGCAATTCTAAATGTGTGTCTGTGTCAATGGTAAGTGGTAAAAAAAAAACATAGAATAAAAATTCATGGAGAGCAAGCATGGGTACCTGCTGTGTGTCTGCAGGCATTCTATCCTCCTTCCTTTCAGGCCCCTGACTAAGATAAGCTTAACCGGCTGTGTCCATTGCGAGCAACCGTCCACAGAACGGAAAAAATCGGAGCAGCTGCTAACAAGAAGACCCTCAGCAGGTGGATTGTGGATGCTATCTCATCCTTTTATGAGTCCTCTGGTCTCCCCGCACCTTTCGGGGTCAGAGCTCACTCCATTTGGAGTGTGGCAGCCTCTAAGGCCTGGTCTTAGCATTTCTTCAAGACATTTGCAATGCTGTGGGCTGGTCCACCCCGCTGACCTTTTTCAGGTTCTATAGCCTTGACCTTAGGGCCACTCCTGGCTTCTCCGTCCTTCGGCCTAGCTGTGCCCAACCACACTAGGCAGGGACTGGTTAGTCTGGCGATATTGTATTCCCGTTCCCAAAACATTGATGACGTATGTAACCCTGGTTCCCTGAGGGAACAAGATGATGCCTCTCCAGGCTCACAATTCCTGCATCCCTGCAGCACTTCCATTCATTTCAGAAGCTAGCGTCGTCTCCACCACATTTTTCATTTTTACAGTTTTGCACAGTTTTTACTGTGTACCACAGTGTATGGTAGAAATGACAGTTAAAAAACCCTTTCGACTCTTGACTCTCTTGATTTGCTTTTATAGCTTCCTGTTTGTGACGTCACCCTGCCGATGACATTGCACCTTTCTGTTGGACAGATTATAAACGTGATTTAGAGCATGGACACGCAGAAGTGTGCCCAAAGCATTGACGCAGCGTGACCTCAGGGAACAAGGGTTACATATGTAACCTAGAGACGATCATAAGTAATGAATACCTATCTCACTGGATAAAAAAAAAAGAAATCTCATATCACATTTTACCTTCATACTTATTGTCTGTAACTAACTAAATGTATCGAATCTTTAACATTGCTCTCTTCTATGCTTCAAGTTGCATTGCGGTCCGTATTTGGACCAGAGTCTGCCAGCTGGCGACCCATATCCTAGAGTGTCCAAGTCAGGGCTCTGGCCTATCTAATGTGATCCAGGATTTGCCATTAAGAATGGCAGAAAATCCCCCAATCCAGGTGTGCAAAGCTTGCTGTGTCATACTCAAAAAGAATTGAGGGTGTAATTGTTGCATAAGTGCTTCAACTAGGTACTGAGTAAAGGGTCTGAATACTGTACTTATAGACATGTGATATATATCTTTTTTTTGTTGTTGTTTTTTATTAATTACAGACATTTCTAGAATTCTGTTTTCTCTTTCTCTGTATCAGGTACTGAGTGAAGACTAATTTAAAAAAAAATGAACAATTGTAGTATCAGGCTGTAACATAACAAAATTTTAAAAAGTGAAAGGGGTCTTAGTGGAAACTCTTATGATTTAACTCAACAGTTTTTTGCCTCTGCCATTTTCAGAAAGTGCATGCATCTTTGTCTGAGATTGGCATTATCATTAGAAAGTGTGAGGAAATTATTAGATTGATCAGACTTTCTGACTGGGAGACCTAATTAAGTCCGGATCAGGAACAGCATCTCCAGCACCACCAGCCCACTGCTTTTCACTTTGATGACCCACGACTGTGTAGCAATGCACAGCTTGAACCACATCATCAAGTTCGCTGATGACACAACCATGGTGGTAAGTCAGCATACAAAGAGGAGGTGCTACAAATAACAGTCTGATGTAGAGACAACAACCTGTCTCTTAACCTTGACAAAACAAAATAGAGCACAGAGCGGCCATTCTCCACTGATCCTCCGTGGAGATTGCGAGAGCTTAAACTGGTCACTCAACAACAGCTCCATTAGCAAGAAAGCCCAGCAGCAGCTCTACTTCCTGAGAAGGATGAGGAAAGCCCATTCATTTTCTACCCAATTAATTTTCTAGTTTACCCTTAAACTACAGGAACAAACAGTCTCTTTACTTTAAATTCATAAATAAAAAAAATACTTCCTCTATGTCACAATAGATTTTTGAGTGCATGAAAAAAAAATATGCCATCTAAACTGCATGAACAGATTTTCTAAGGCAACTTACAGACATGCTTTGAAGTCCCTAGCAGAATCATATCCTTATATTAGTACAAACAGGCCAGGAATACGATCTAGAGTTAGATGGATTAAACATGTGGAATCAATTGTAGCTCCTGAGAACAAATCAATCAAATCAAAAGCCAATCAGACTCTTTGTGGTTGAGATTAAAGAGTCCTGACATCTACTAATGAAAATTTGTCAGAAATACACTAAGTGAAATTTAGTGAAAATTGAACACACTTAATGACACTTTTTTAATGACACCTCAGAGACTTTTTTGTTATGAGGTGCCATGTTAAACATCCAGTGGTCAGTATGAGAGAATTGTCAAAGCACCACATTTTATCTGCTCTAATACAAGATGTGGTCCGGTCAAGCAGACAAACATAAACATGATGAATAGAACATGTGGCTTTGCATGGTTAAGCGACAAACAGCTGTTATCACTTACGGTGTACTCACTTTTGTTGCCAGCTATTTTGACAATAATAGCTGTATGTTGAGTTATTTTCAGAGGACAGTCAATCTGAACTGCTATACAAACTGCACATTGACTACTATAAAATATATGAAAGTTGAATTTCTATAGTATCGATCCTTGAGAAGATACTCTAAAATGGTTGCTGCAATGTGAGTTGCACACTCACTTTTGAGATACTGTATCTCACAAAAGTGAGTTTCAGCAACCTTCTTCTTCTTCTTCTTTCGGCTGCTCCCATTAGGGGTCGCCACAGCGGATCATCCGTCTCCATACCACCCTGTCCTCTACATCTGCCTCTTTCACACCAACTACCTGCATGTCTTCCCTCACCACATCCATGAACCTCCTCCTTGGCCTTCCTCTTTTCCTCCTACCTGGTGGCTCCATCCTCAGCATTCTTCTACCAATATAACTCATGTCCCTCCTCTGCACATGTCCAAACCATCTCAATCTCGCCTCCCTCACCTTGTCACCAAAACGTCCTACATGGGCTGTCCCTCTAATAAACTCATTTCTAATCCTGTCCATCCTCGTCACTCCCAACGAAAACCTTAACAACTTCAGTTCTGCTACCTCCAGCTCCGCCTCCTGTCTTTTACTCAATGCCACTGTCTCTAATCCATACAACATCGCAGGTCTCACCACAGTCCTATAAACTTTCCCTTTCATTCTTGCAGATACCCTACTATCACAAGTCCTTACTCTCCTCCTCTTCTTCTTCGCCTCCAAAACCATCCTACAGACCACCATCCGATGCTGTCTAGCTACACTGTCCCCCGCTAACACCTTACAGTCTCCAATCTCCTTCAAGTTGCATCTCCTGCAAAGAACATAGTCCACCTGTGTGCGCCTTCCTCCACTCTTATACGTCACCCTATGATCATCCTTCTTCTTAAAATACGTATTCACCACTGCCATTTCCATCCTTTTAACAAAATCCACCAACATCTGCCCTTCCACATTCCTCTCCTTAAGGCCATACCTACTAATAACCTCCTCATCACCTCTGTTCCCTTCACCTACAAGGCCATTAAAGTCTGCCCCAATCACCAATCGTTCATTCCTAGGTACACCATCTACCACTTCATCTAATTCACTCCAGAATCTTTCCTTCTCCTCCATCTCACAGCCGACATGTGGAGCATAGGCACTGATGACATTTATCATCAACCCTTCAACTTCCAGCTTCACGTTCATCACCCTATCAGAAACTCTCTTCACCTCCACTACACTCTTACTGTACTCTTCCTTCAGAATCACCCTACACCATTTCTCTTTCCATCCACACCATGATAGAACAGTTTAAACCTCTCCAATGTTCCTGGCCTTACTCCCTTTCCACTTGGTCTCCTGAACACACAACATATCTACCTTTCTCCTCTCCATCATATCAGCTATCTCTCTCCCTTTACCAGTCATAGTACCAACATTTAAAGTACCAACCCAAACCTTCACTCTTCTACACTTCTCCTTTTCCTGCTGTCTCTGTAGACGTCTTCCTCCTCTCCTTCTCCTCCTTCGGCCAACAGTAGCCCAATTTCCACAGGTACCCTGTCGGCTAACGATACCTGTGGCGGTCGTTGTTAACCCAGGCCTCGACCGATCCGGTATGAAATTCTTATTTGTGATCCGCATATTCGATTTGGCACATGTTTTACGCTGGATGCCCTTCCTAACGCAACCCTCCCCATTTATCCGGGCTTGGGACCGGCACTAAGAGTGCACTGGCTTGTGCCTCCCTAATGGCTGGGTTGAGTTTCAGCAACCATATAGACAGTTTTTCAGCAACCATATATACAGTGTATTTAAAAGATTTAACATTTAATTATTGGTTTGGTAACAAGAAATCAGTGGAATTATGTCATGAGTAACTTTGAGAGATGTGTTATTTTTTTAAAGTATGAGGGCAAAAAGGGAAAATTACACTGGTGCAAAAATTATATATCCACTTGGCTTTGTGACACCTGACTAAATATTCAGGATAATAATAAGAATGTATTCAATTCAATTCATTTTTATTTGTATAGCGCTTTTAATAATTAACATTGTCTCTTAGCAGCTTTACACAGATAATGTGGTGATTAAAAGTGAATATGTTCTTTATGAGTAAGTTTGTCCCTGATGAGCAAGCCGGTGGCGACTGTGGCAAGGAAAAACTCCCCGAGATGGTATAAGGAAGAAACCTTGAGAGGAACCAGACTCAAGAGGGAACCCATCCTCATCTGGGTTGCACCGAATGTCCATTTGTAGCAGATATACAATGTTGCGGGGTACAGTGATGATGATCAGAAGCGAACTGTATTCCTGAGTCAGTGTAGGAGACTGTGGACATTCTTACTCCGGAATTTCATGGAGGGTTCATTCATTCATTGATGAGAAACCGTCCCAAGCTGCACAGAGTGGCCTCCAGTTGACGAGAACACTATTCAGAGGCAGGCCTGGACGAAGTGGGAAGATCCACGGAGGGAAGAGGGGCAGGAACAGTGGTCACTGGAGCCTCAGGAGCAAGTTTAACTCGACCGAGAGAGAGAGAGAGAGAGAGAGAGAGAGAGAAAGGGTGACAGGAAGAGAAGTATATGAATTATTAAGTGTCCTTATTGTTGTATGAAAGTTAATGTCACTGTGCAGTTTGGACTCCGGCAAGACTCGCTATGGCAGCATAACTAAAAGGGAGAACCAGAAGGTAATACAGACATGAGGGATCTCTGGGATAAAAGACGACCCACCACACCACCGTCAACTAACCTGAGTGAACGTGTGAATGTGAGGGGACGACAGCATACAAATATCCCAGTTCACCAAACACTCTATATCCATGTTCCCTCCAGATCTGAGCCTTTACCTAAGAAAAAATCCACTGATCAAAGGCTTGACTGAATAAATATGTTTTCAACCTCGACTTGAACACTGAGACTGTGTCTGAGTCCTGAACACTGACTGGAAGGCTGTTCCATAACTGTGGGACTTTATAAGAGAAAGATCTGCCCCCTGCTGTAGTCTTCATTATTTGAGGAACCAACAGATAGCCAGCACCTTTTGATCTAAGTAGGCGTGGAGGATCATACTGGTACAGAAGTTCACTCAGATACTGCGGTGCGAGACCGTTAAGTGCTTTATACGTCAGTAGTAGTATTTTATAATCAATGTGAGATTTGATTGGGAGCCAGTGTAGACTGATTAAAACAGGGGTGATGTGGTCATTTTCCTAGATCTAGTGAGGACTCTTGCTGCTGCATTCTGAACTAACTGAAGCTTATTTATGCACTTACTCGCACACCCAGACAGTAAAGCATTACAGTAATCTAATCTAGAAGTAACAAAAGCATGAACTAGTTTTTCTGCATCCTGTAACAACATCATATTTCTAATTTTAGCAATATTTCTAAGGTGAAAGAAGGCGATCCTGGTGATATTATTCACATGAGCCTCAAAGGAAAGACTAGGGTCAATAATAACACCAAGGTCTTTGACAGCCGTACACGCTGAAACAGAAATACCATCCAGAGATGCTACGTAATCGGAAATTTTGCTTCTAGCTGCATGTGGTCCTAGTAAAAGTACTTCCGTCTTATCTGAGTTGAGCAGAAGAAAGTTATCAAGCATCCACTGTCTAATGTCCTTTACACACTTCTCAACATTGTTAAGCTGATCTCTCTCATCGGGCTTTGCTGAAATATACAGCTGTGTATCATCAGCATAGCAATGGAAGCGAATACCATGTTTATGAATAATTTCACCAAGAGGCAGCATATATAAAGAGAAAAGCAGAGGGCCTAAGACAGATCCTTGAGGAACACCAAACTTTACCTCAGAGAGTGTGGAGAACTCACCATTTACATCAACAAACTGATAGCGATCAGTCAAATAAGACCTGAGCCAGGAGAGAGCTGTTCCCTTTATTCCAACAACGTTCTCAAGTCTAGCAAGTAGTATAGTGTGATCAATGGTGTCAAAAGCTGCACTAAGGTCGAGCAAAACAAGTAAGGAGACAAAACCCTGATCAGAGGCCAATAACAGGTCATTTACCACCTTAACTAGCGCCGTCTCTGTGCTATGATGAGGCCGAAATCCTGACTGATACATTTCAAAAATGTTATTCATAAGTAGATGTGAGCATAACTGCTGTGCTACAACCTTTTCTAAAATTTTGGATATAAAGGGGAGATTTGATATTGGTATGTATCAAGTTTTTTTTCTATATATGTATTTTATTGTATTTGAAATAATTTCTTACAGAAAAAGAAATTCCAATTATCATTTTTAACACTGATGTTACAATTGAATTCTTAATAATATTACACAGGAAGAAATTATAGACTACAATTTGCTGTTATATACTGTATAACATTTTCATATACATATGAACTGTTTTTAAATAATGGGAAGAGATCAAGGAATATGCCTTTACATCTGTAGAGACATTTTGGCATTATCTCTTACTCAGCCTAGGAAATTCCAAATGTGCTGAATCTTTAATTGGATATGTCTGAACTATTGAATTTGTTCAAAATCTATGAAATAAACGCCATCTGGATCATCGACTGCAGTCCTTTGCCTGTGAGAGGTTTTCAGGAACGCTTCTCTTTACATTGATTTCCCTATTGACCTGTAAGAACTTCTTCAGCTTTTGTGCTGTTTTAGCAGCTTGCACGTCATTAAGCCTGTGATTGGGGCTCTTTTGTCTGTGGCTTGTGATTGGATAATCCTGTGGGAAGGCAACATCAGCTCCCTAAAGCAGTTTCTGTGTCCTCGTGAGGTCGAACGCACAGCAGATATATTGAGCGTTTTCTAACACTGAGAGCTGATTACTGCTATACGAGGTGCTCTCTAATACTGGATGGTTACTTTTCTTATAGGTTTTATAGAAGCAAGAGTGCAGCCAGAGTGACATTCTCTCACTCTTTATCGAATCGATAACTTTTTCACTTGAAACCCATTTTCTCGATTCTGCAGTGGATTAGAAGTTCATCGATCGTGAGAAATGGTTGCATGAATAGGTTTAGCGGATCTGTTATAATGCAAGGCTTGATGACGTGGACAAAATCAAAGTGTGATTATATCACTACACCCTGCAATCACAGTATGACCTGTAAATGGTTAAAAAAGCAAACTTGGGAAACTGTGATGTGCCATGTGCTTAGCCCTCATTAAAGCAATATCTTGTAAATCACCATACAGAATGAAAAACTCTGGGGAAAAGCTAATCTGAAAAAGCTCTGAGCTTGTACACAAGTATCTCAAAGCAATAATATGAGGTGCATTTCATGTATGTTTATGTTTCTTTTTAAACCAGACGTGCATAAACAATATTTTATTATTATACCACACTTTTGTTGAATTCTCAATTCTGAGCAGTCTAATGATTGTCCTATAAACAAAGCACTAATGTTCAAGTAGGTGGCATTTCAGACCCAGTATTGCCAAATGGTGTGTGTATTAATGCTCTGCTAGTTGACATAGATCTTAAAGAAGTCATAGATATACAATTATAATCCAGCTAGTTGGCTAACTAAAAAAAACTTTCTTTTGGCTTCTCCCATTGGGGTCGAAACAGCGGACCATCCGTATGTTTGATTTGGCACATGTTTTCACCCTGGATGATCTTCCTAACGCAACCCTCCCCATTTATCTGGGCTTGGGACTGGCACTAAGGCTTGTGCAACCCTAATGGCTGGGGTTGGTTCCCTGACCGGGGATCGAACCCGGGCTGCAGCGTTGAGAGCGCTGCATCCTAACCACTAGACCACCAGGGAACCTTTGCTAGTTGGCTAACTAGCTGATGTTAATTCTTACAAAAATATTATTCAGTATAATTTACTTCTCTTATTTCTTTTCATCTTTAACCATTTCAAACAGTAGAATATTAGATTGCAAATATAGATGAGTGGAGTGATACAAACATTGAAATGTTATATGGGAAGTGGCCCAAAAAGAGTTTAAGGCATTTGTCTTTTCATTTGAAGTATGTGAGTTCAAATTCCAGCCACACCTAGTTGCTTCTCCTTGTCCCCTAAGCAAAGCCCCATAGCTGCTCAGCTGTATAACTTAGATCTTTTAAAAATGTAAGTCGGCCTATATAAGGGCTTCTACCAAATGCCATAAAAGTATATGTCCCAGTGTTCACTCTGTGTTTTCTTGTTCCTGGGCTGCAGGTTGGAGATCAGATCATGGATGTGAATGGGCATAGTTTCCGCAGCATTGCTCATGATGAAGCTGTACAGATTCTCAAGAGCTCAAGCCACATGCTTATGATGATTAAGGATGTAGGGCGCCTTCCTCACGCCCGCACCATAGTGGACGAGACCAAGTGGATCTCAAGCCCACAAATTGCAGAGAGCTCAGCCGGCGCTGCCCTGAGGTAAACTGATCAAGATCTTTTTGGTTCCCTTTCAGGAACTTGAGCTGCGTCAACAACGCTTTGGGAACGCTTCCGCGTTGTCTATGCTCTGAATCATGTGTGTAGGCCATTCAATGGAAAGCGGGCTGTCAGCGGTGGGGTGATGTCACGAATAGGAAGCTATAAAAGCACATGGAAAATAGCGCTCTATGTTTGTGTTTGTCTCTATGTATGTGTTTGTCCCTTGGTAAGTGGTAAATGTCCAAAAATATATATTTAAAAAAGTAAATGAAGGCAAGCAAAAATACTAAGCGCACCGTATTCCGGTGGGGGGGATCACACAGCCTGTGTGTGGCTTGCCTGGGAGCGGAGCACGCTGTCATTTCCTGAGGAAGCCGCTCTCTGCAAGCCGAAGATTGAGGAGCTCCTGGAGGTTGTGACCCAGGCATCTACGGCTCACCCTCTAGTGCCGACTGGCCTGTTCGTAGAGAGGTTTCAGGAGGCCAAGATCAGTCTGCAGCATTTCAGTGGTTCCTCCCATGTCACTCTTATGAAGCTGCTTGGCGGGCGCAGCCCCCAGAACGACCCAGCAACAAAAGTATCCTGTGCGATGCTCTGCGCCGAAGCCCCATGAGAGACATATCTGAGGACTGTCATTTTCAATAAGAGGGCTAAGAAGTCCTGACACGGGACGTTATGGGGATTTCGTTGGGAAAGGGAGTTGTGCACCTCATTATACGGTGCCCGCCCCGCCCCGCCCCGCCCCGGCACCCCCAGGGTGTTGTGTTGGGGCGTTGTGAGCACCGGACATATACATCCATACAATGAGTCTCGGAACAACTATTCATCTGCTATGGCCCTCCGATGAGAGGCCTCCCTGCGAACAAGCATACGCTTAGCAGGTGGATTGTGAACGTTATTGCATCCTCCTACGAGTTCTCTGGGCTCCTTTCGGGGTCAGAGCGCACTTAACCTGGAATGTGGCAGCCTCTTAGGCTTGGTCCTCTGGAGTTCCCTCCATGACATCAGCAACGCTGTAGGCTGGTCTACCCTGCTGACCTTTGTCAGGTTTTAGACCTTGACCTTGGTGACACTCCTGGCCTCTCTGTCCTTCGACCGAGCTGTGCTCTTACACACTAGGCAGAGACTTGTTAGGCTGGCATTATTGGACTCTCGTTCCCAAAGAGTTGTTGACACAGCTGGAGTTCTTGAAAAAAAAAATTTCTCCAGGTTATGTATGTAACCCTGGTTCCCTGAGGGAACGAGACGCTGCGTCTCCAGGCCACACTGCATCCCTGCAGCACTTCCTTTCCTTTCAGAAGGTAGCACCGGCTTTGCTCCATGTGCTTTTATAGCCTCCTGGTCGTGACATCACCCTGCTGGATGACAGACAGACAGACAGACAGACAGACAGACAGACAGACAGACAGACAGACAGACAGA
>JAAIIK010000087.1:65045-95132 GCA_014706435.1 Silurus glanis | reverse complement strand
TCAATACTTATTCCCTGTGTCATTTCACTTTATTTATTATGACTCAACTTGTATATTTAAATGTTCTGATTTCTTTGTATGAATTCAATATGTGGCTTGATGGCTACATCTGGTGGAAATTTTGTGTCAATAGCCCACTTAGAAATCCCCTTACTGATAAAAATGCTACTCATTTTCCCCGCTGTATGTGTCCAGATACTTACAGTGTAGCTAAATTGCCCCTTGGTGTGAAAAAGTGTACCATGATTGGTTATTGGTACTTAGCAAAAGAGCACTTGTTCTCATGTTTCATATTACCTACCCATTCACACTCATACGTTAGCTTTCTCCAATCATGCTAATGCTGCTAATTGGAAGCTTCTTCTGAGGCAGCCATTTATATATTTCTGGACCGCTGCATCACAGGGCATTGTAACAATATAAAAATTAGCTCTATCTGCCCTTTTCTGTGTACACAATCTCACACACTTAGCTTGACAAATATTGGCTACGCAACAATTGGCTAGTGTCAGTTGTGAAGGATGAAGTATGGCATATATTTTACCCACAGATCATTCTGATTGTTTCTTTTTCTTAATAAATGAAAAAGCCAACCCCCATTTTCATGGTGCAATGGTCTAATGTTTTCAGATAAGTCTTACCCTTGCTCCGCTATCACCATTGGTGGACTAAAATACTCATTTGTAACAGTAGTGATGAAATTTTGATATCTGTCTAATTCTAGTGGCCTTTCACAGTGTGTTCAGTTATAAGGTCACATTTGGATGAACAGTGGAAGACAGGGTAGTGAATTTTGTCCTTGTCTTTGTAATGAGAATTTACATTTTTACATTTATGACATTTCTGAATTTATACATAGATTTATCTGTATCAAGTGAGACACTTTTTAGCATGTTTTTCACTGAAACTCAGAACTAATTGTTTATTAGGCCTCATAATTACATTTTATATTCAATGAGATTATTGTTGATGTAACTTGGTAAATATTATCACAGCAGAGTTGAAATCTTCTGAATTGCTTCTACATCATCTTTTGCTGAAGGAACAAAACACGCAGGTGGTAGGGTTATACCCCTAAGAATAATCAATGACATGGTGGTGTGATGTGGCCCAATACCCCAGAGTCGATCTTTTAGAGTAGATTTTAATAACAGCATATGCTCAAGTGTTTCATTGTTCTTTAATACAACTTTAGTCTTTTCACAGAAGGATGTATATTAGTATATATAGCAGATAAAGCAGATATTTTTGGCTATAGTAGTTTATATTTTAGATCAAGTTCCTTTGATCACATCACCATTGTTCCGTCATCATTTTTTCCTTTCCTGTAAAGGAAAACATTATTACAAAGCACTGGCTCTGACTCCATCCATAAATGTTAAATGTTTCCTACAGAAAACCACATATCAATGACATGAACATTACATTACATTACATGAAGTGTCCATCATAGAAATCCTGTAAAAGCTATTACTATAGAAACCATAGCGTGTTATAGTGAAGCATAGATGATCAGAATTGAGACTTGAGTAACACAAGAGTCTAAAACTTTATTTTGAAAAGCAGCAGCTGAAGTAAAATGTCTTTAACGTGAAGAACCAAGTGAAAAGTTGTTTTTTTTGCTTTAAGATTTTTTAAGTATTGTTATGGCATTTCCAGGGCTGCCTTCTTTTAGAACTTTATGGTAGCCAACTTCAGCTCAGTGCACTTCTGGCATGTCACAGTATACAATAATGGTAATAATGTAACATAGCTTGCCAGGAGCGGTCAATTAGAAAAATGAGCAGCTGAATATTTCCAGATGTTTCTCAGTATTTCTCGTACCTTGGCACTCTGTGAAACATCTAAAACATCAAATTCACTGTGACAGCAGTGTTAAAAAAAAGTTCACAACACAACCTTATCTTAGTCGAAAATTGTCACATAATTTGTTTGCTAAATCGGTTTTACTTAATATTTGAGTCCTTATGACAGACGATGCCTATTAGAATAAGACATTATAGATGTTTGTGCAGTGTGTGCATGAAGGGCAATGACAAATGTGGGGTCCACAACATATGATGCAATCCGGGACTTATAATGGCATTTCTGTATAATTAATATCAAAGAGATTTCCGAGTAAATGATATGTAATAATGCTGTATCTGGAACATGAAGCTATATAAAAGAAGGGTTTATGTTCGCTTGAATGATTATTAAAAAATGTAAGTCTTATTGTGATACTAGACCTTGTCATGGTGAAGGAGCTTGTGTACTTCACTGAACCTAAGGTGTATGACACTGGTAGCTTAGTGCTTCTGGAAAGGGCCACCCTTCGATCAATAGATATAAGATATGGAGCAATTATACCCTGACTATATTAGGGTTACCAGAAACTACCCCAAGAGACTTTGGGTGGTGTGCACAGAGAAGTGCCTGATGATCGAGAGCTCACCAACTGTAAGATGAAAGGTTTGGGTCAGGTGCAATGCTATTGAAGACAGTCTAATGGCTAATTTTTTATTTGATTGGTTGAAAATGAGCTTATAGTCAATCCTTAGTAATAGTAAAGGAGTCTAATTTATGTTTAAACACAATTACAAATGTATTTTTAATGCTGAACAAATCATCTTATACACTAAATGACAACAACTCATTTTTTTACCGATTCTGTAAAACGGGTGCACACACTTTTTCAGCATGTGAGCTACTTATAAAATGACCAAGTCAAAATGATCTACCTATTATAAAAATGCATAAATAAATATACATTTTTTTAATGTCATGCAATCTACCCACAATACCGTTGCGATCGACCGGTAGATGGCGATCAACATATTGGGCACCCCTGCTGTAATACATTTGAAGGGGTTCTGGCAGCAGTTAGGGGGTCTTTAATTTTTGTGCAGGAATGAGTAGTTCATTATGGGACTACAGGGATGGCATTATGAGTTCACTACCCCTCAACCCTGCACAGCTAATGAGTGCTGATGAGAGAACAGAGGTGCAGCCATGAAGTTGTCAGGACTGGCCTGGGTCCAACCATCTGTCCATATCTCTCTCTCTCTCTCTCTCTCTCTCTCTCTCTCATTCTCTTCCTCTGTCTTTCTGCTTGGCTCTGCCTCTTAGTAGCAGATTGAAGCTTTTTGTCTACTTTGACACAAGGCTGGCTAATGACTTCTCAATACAAAGTGCCACATCAGGTCCACATTTTTCTTGCAAAGTTTGGAAAGAATTGTCCAGTATGTCCTTTAAAAAAAAAAAGAAAAAAAGAAAAAAAATCCAGTTCAGTTACAGTTCAAGTCTCCAGTTAAATTTGTGTTTATTTACCATACAAACAGTGAATCCAGTATTTCTGCATATGCAAATAGAAAATGCAAAATATAAAACTAGAAGTGTAAAGTAACTATTCTGAATTTAAATAAACAAGTAAATAAATGTTAAATAAAATAATTTTATAACTAATAATAAGGACAATAATAAGAATAATAAACATGTAAAAGTTGTTATCTATGTCTAACAAAACAGTTAAATAAACTTAGTTAAAATAAAAGTCTAATTTGTAAACTTGAAAATGTTTTAGGAACTTAATGTTTAATAGACCGAACCTTTAAAAATATTTATATTTACCATAAAAAAACAGACCTTTTCAAAATAAAGGTCATATTCAGTATATAAAAATGTATTATATTATTCTCTCTTTCTTTCTCTCTTTCACAGAAAGGAGGCTCCGCTCATCTATGTGGGCTATTGCGGGTTGGTCAGGTGATCTTGGAGGTAAACGGCATGTCTCTCAAAGGCATGGAGCATCGAGATGCTGCACGTGTCATTGCCGAGGCCTTTAAGACCAAAGAGAAGGACTACATTGACTTCCTGATTGCTGACTTTAATGTTGCCCTATAAAAATTGACAGAAACATTACAAAAAGTTAAGCAGACTTTGCACCCTAATGAATACGGACACAAGTGGACTATAAGGACGTGTACAGGAGGACATTGCCAAGCAGGAGTCTCACAAGTTAAAAATATCCTTCATCACATTGCCTGCTTATTATCCAGACTTTTTTACGGCCACAGAAATGAGGTTCTGCTTTGCTTTCATTTTGTATTTGTGTCTCATCAGGCATCCAGGATTTGTGCGCATTTATGAGGAAGCTCAGGTTTTAGGTTGATTATTAAAATCAATCTTGTGAAGCAGCAGGAAAATTAAAGCTTGAAATGACTCGTCTCTGCCCCGTGCTCAAGGACATCCCAGTGCAGACCAGAGATAGATGGAAAGGGCTAATGGATAGTGCTTAAAATCCACTTTGTCTGAGTATGAGCAATATGGGTGGCTGGTGGCTTGCCCTCATTTCCCTCTCTGTCCCATATTTTAAATAATTATGGTGAGTTTATCACACTTTGGATGCTGCTGTTTAAATGGCAAAACAAAGCTAGGAGGAAGAAAAGCTGAAGACTGTTAGTTTAAAAATCATTTCTCATGCAGCCCCAATGAATAGTCAGATGCACAAATCACATATCATCACCCAATACTTAGTAGTGATTCATTTAGGATAAAGATGTAATATACATGCTTAAAGGAGCATTTTGTAATGTTTAGAGCCACCTGCTGTCTGTGAGTTGAACTGCAATTGCAATGTAAACACTGACGAACCTTCACATTTACATTGATATAAATTGGCAGACGCCCTTATCCAGACCAACTTACATTTGTCTCATTCATACAACTGAGCAGCAGAATGGTTAAGGGCCTTGCTCAGGGGCCCAGGAGTTTGAAATTGATGAGGCTGGGATTTGAACTCATGACTGTTCAATGCCTTAACCACTAAGCTACTACTCCCCTAATTAAAATTAAGCCTAAACAGGCCCTACCCTCTGGGGCCGAAATACATATGATGAATGGCTGTATTCGATTTTTTTAAGGAACCAGTCATTTCTGCTGTGGCTGGAGGCGTGGCTTATTTCTGGGCCAGATTATAGTTAAAATTCAGAAACTTAAGAAATTATCCCTATCTATTGTATAACTGTTTATAATATAAACATTATAAACTCCTCTGTGAAATAGACAGCTTAGTTTATTGTTTAAAATATAGGGAATGTGTAAACTTCATTTACAGCAAGTCAAGAAACATTAAATTTTTTTTGCCATTTGGCAGATGCCCTTATCCAGAGCGAATTATATTTATTTGCTTTTTTTTATACAACTGAGCAGTTGACGGTTAAGGGTTGTTCTCAAGGAACCAGCAATGGCAGCTTGGCAGTGCTGGACCTTGAACCCACAACCTTCCGATCAGCCCCAAAGCCTTAACCACTGTGGTACCAATTCCCCCCCCAGCAATGATAACTTCTATAACATTTCCCTCATTGTCTCAACCTCGGAAACAATAAAAGAATGTTGAGCAATTTTTTTTAAAAGTGCTTGAAAACCTATATTTAAATAATTTAAATAATACACAGACGTACACTCAGTAGTACAATGTCACGCTGTTGAGTTTTATCCTCAGTAAAGCAGCACTATGGGCAGTATTTATGCGCACTGTCTCATTCTGGGAGGTGAACAATCATGTTTTAAAGCTTTATGAGGACGTTTCCAAAAGATCCAATGTATCAGTAGATGTATGAGTTGGTGGAGAAAGACAAGACAATATTGTTTTGGTGAGAACTGGGCAGTGGTGTAATGAGAGCATTTTATAGTCTTCAGTATTAAGGTGACCACTTTGCAGTTCCATAAAGACACAAGCAAACAACAAAACTGTTAAGTTAAAAAAGCCCTGGCGGTCCTCCAATAGTTATAGAATGATCCTAGAAACCTTCTATTTAAATTTGCAAACTATATTTTGACATTTTGCCAGTGCACATACCCCAGATACAGGGCTGATCAGTAAATGAATTGAAAGAATTATAACAAGAGGAAGCATTTGTAGTGCGATTCAAAACTTGTTTTCTCGCTCTATTTTCCTCTTACCCTTTCTTGCCCCTGCTCTCGTTTATCTCTAACAATCATTAATTAGCCTCCAAGGCTTTGCCATGCTGCTCAAACTAATGACAGATCTATTTTTAGAATGGTTTCGGATGAGAATAGGATTATTGAGATATTTCTAGCAGTATTTTTGACATCAGATGATATAAATCCATTTAGAATAATGGTTTAGTATTGTTGATTACAAATGCATGTCATATTCCCTAAATAGCCCTATATAAACATGCAGAGCATTACAGAATGTGTCTATGTATATTTAATAACTTTTGTTTTTACCGGTGTGATATCATGGTATGATATCCTGATTTCAATAGCTTTATTGAAACATGATCCTGTTGATGGATGTAATTAACACTTTATCTAATAGAGTAGAAGAGTCTCATCATGCACACAGTGATCTATTAAATAGATGATCTGCTGATTTATTTTTTTTTGCAATGTTTCACTTAAACTTGAAGGGAGGTGAAAATATTTAATTCAGTGCTCAGCACTGTTTGTGGGATGCAGGTAAATATTATAACTGGTTTGGCTTTAAGAATATTAGGCTTTAGTTTCCGATCCAGCGACGCAGTAATAGGTGTGCAGTTAGATTCAATATTCTACTGTTGCTTGAAATGTTTATGAATTATGGCACTTTGCAAACATGAATTAAAGTATTTAATACCTAACTGTGATATTTGTTTATTTTATGGTTGTAATGATGATGATGATTGAAGCCCAGAATGTTAACTCTTTATGGACTGACATATTCCCACCCCATGCTCAGGATATGTTCTGTTCCACTGAACCCCTGGCATAGGGTTTTGGCGCCCCCACGTGCTTAAATGTGAACCTAGCTCAGCACTTGGACCCCAAACCTCTTCCCAAACCCCAACTGTAATCCAAAGAGTAGCTTGTCTTGCAAAAACCCTCAATTTGAAAACCCAAATCTTATCTTAAATCTGAACTAGCTCAAAACCATTTAGATTTTTTTTTAAACAAAGCTTACAATTTTTTTTTTATCTTTTCTGGGGGAAAAAAGCATTTCTTTCATGGTTTCCATCATGTATTCTTCTCCTCATGGGTACATTGACTGCTTACAAACAAATGAAAACGTATCCACACGGACACACATCTTTTATTAGTATGTATAATTACCACATTGCTTACAGAAGACTAAACTGTATTTGTCTACAGATAAAATGTGCACTTGAACCCATTATGCACATTTTTGGGCAAAAAAATTGATACTTACAATATCAACAGAAGTGGGAGAATAGATCATGTGACAAACATTTGAGGAAGAAAGCAATACTTGAGCAAATAAGAAGCAAGCGTTCACAAAACACAATCACAGATTATGAATAATGTGTTAGAGTTTACACAGACTATAGAAACACAATTATTTAATATAGTCACAAAATATACAAGACAGGAACTGGAAACCACACGATCACAATCCTGAATCTGAAACATGGTAATAAAATAAATAAAATACACTTTTAAAATAACTTAAGATGTATTCTAGGAACTAATAATACAATTCTGTTAATATTACTTTAAATCATATATTAAATATTGTTACAAATGTGAGTTCCCTAATAATTTTTATGGTTTATATATATATATATTCTGGCTTATGTCATTTTAATTCCAAACTATTCTATAACTTACATAATTTGACAGAGCTAAACATCCACTGTACTTGTGTTACTCATCTACTCAGTACCTCAGTAACTGATCCACAGTTGCTCATCTCATCACAGTTATACTGTGTCTAGCTGAATTGTCCTATTTGATAAAAGTGGAGGTAGCGCTGATTCATGCTACATGACCAGTTATGCAACTTTAAGCAAACATCAATTGGCAGAGCTAAACTCATCTGTTTGTCTTTGAGAGCTTTTTTTTTTTTTTTTTTTTACATACCTAGCCATGTTACAGATCGCTTTATTAAATGATTAGATATAAACCTCCAGCAGGAGGGTGCGAGGTTGAGTTATTAAAATATTAAGCATGATTGAACGATTGAGTATTTGCAGCTCGGTATCTATAAATACATAATACATCAAGGATTTTGAAGTCAGACCTGATAATCAGAGCAAGCAGGAATAGAAACAGCTCTTTGGTGTTCTAAAAAAACCAAATCTATCCAAAAAATAAAAGAAATAAAAAAAAAATCTCCATTTTGAGCAGATGTTGTATTTTATTCTAAACTGGAATGACTGTGAAATATTTTATTTAGGGTACGTCCTGAGCAGGGAGTTAATCTATAGATTGGACATTATACCTGTTGTCCACTGACATAGTGGTGGTGCTTGTTGGAGTTTTTTTATCCACCCTTTCTAATGTCTATTCATGATGTGTGGGCTTTTATATTTGTATTATTTAATTAACATTTTAATTTACTTTTATGTTGATTAATCGCTTCTCACATTACCCACAACGCCACAATTTGTTCAGCAGCTGACAGAGGTGCACTGAGATGAATGTTGCGTTCAACCCTTAACACCAAATTCAGTACATGGCTGTACAGAGCATCAACAGTAAACAAAATAGCATTTTTTTTAAAGAATTATACAGTATATATGAGTGTTCGCCTTAGATCAATCAACATACAGCTATATTTGCTTGTTAAATCTGCAACATTTGCTATACAATTAGCTGTTTTGAGATAAATACATCATTAATCACATTTAGCTGACTATGTAATAATGTTTTTTTAAAAGAAAGACATGCAATACTGATGTTTACACTTCTTTAAAGTTTTAGCTGACTGAACAGAATTACTGGAGTGTGATGCAACTATGCTTTTGTCTATGTAGTCTATTCAGGATTCTTTACTTGCATGTAAACTTTGCCTCAAACACAAGCTTTCAAATCTTAAAATTTCATGCTAATACTATCATCAATGGCATTAGCGTCACAACTTAGAGCAACTGAGTCACATAGTTGAATTACTTTCTGACACTACAATGTAATTAATAATGTAATTAATAAGTCCAGTCACTGTGTGAGACTCACATACTCCACTGCTTCTGAGGGACAGACATTAAGCTTATGATGTATCTGAGTCTTCAGCAGTAACCTTGTCCTCTGGAGCTGTGTTAGGGTCCAGGAAGTCCGGGTGCTGCAGGTCCTTTAAGTACTTATTGGGGGTGATGGTGTGCGTAGAACCTGTAAAAACAGAAAGGTTGCTTTATGATTAAACTCTGCGGCAGGCTGTGCATTTCACACCTAGGCCTTTAGTGGTGTTCTACCTGAATCAGTCCACCTTTTAATACCATCACTATGAAGCCACAGCTATAGAAAGGTATCTCATGCATTGAGAATGAATGCTATTACTAAAGCAAGTGACCCAATGAACTAAATTAAACAAGTCTCCATTCACTGCAGCCACAGCTGTGCGACTTTTTGTGCATTTATTTCATGCATTACCTTTTTTTCCTGTGGATTTGAAATTAAGGTAAATTGAATTTGTGGAAATAAATAAATTGCAAATTCTATTGGAAAGAAAATGCAAAAATATAGTGCATGATAAGTCTTAACAACTGTTTTGAACTGTTCCAGCTTTTCTTGAAAAGCCCATTTTTTACTGTAAATATCCAAATCAATTTCTTCTCCTCTGTTAGCCATTTTGGAATGAAAGGTATTAAATCCACATGCATATATTTGAGCGTGTGCATTTTGCTACAGATGAGGGTTGTGATCTATGAGTAGTGCACTCTCTGACCATCCAATCAAAGCACCTGAAAATGCTGACATGATTGGACGTCTGCTAGAGGGCCTCAGAGTAACCAAATTGAAATCTGATTGGTTAAAGAAACAGCTTCAAGCAACATAGAGTTTATGCTAAGGTGCTGACTCTGAAGGCCTTACAGCAGATAGATACCTTTCACCCCGGCAACACATGATGTAGTGATGCGGGAGTCCTGTCTACCTATATACACGGCTGCTGGCGGTCCCTACCTCTTTCTCATTCTCTTTCCCGTGAAGATGCTTTTTGGAAGCTATCCTTAGCAGATTCTCTTAGGGGAGGTCGCTAAAATGCCGAATGCAGCTGCTTCTTTTAAGGGAAATATTCAGTGTTAAGGTGAATATTTTTCTTTTGCTGTTCCTTTTTCTTTCTTGAGCAGTTACAGCTGTTTTCCTTCATTTTTCCCTCACGTTAAGTTGGATAAAGAAGGATAATTGCTATAAGACCCGATATAGAGAAGCACGTTTTGGTGGTCTCGTTTATAGCGACTGCGAGCCCACCCGGTTGCATGGCGATGGGGCAAGATTCCTCTTGTCCGTGTGCATGAGGGGTCTATGATCTTATCCAAAGACTCTCATCCCCTGTGCATAGTGTGTTTGGGAGTTAGACACGCACAGGCTGTGCTAGCTAATCCCGAGTGCTGCCCGCACTGCTCTCTTTTCCCGTTAAGGGTTTTGGAGTGCAGAGTACGAGTCGCAGCCGCAAATAAAGGGGACCCATCCATGGACAAAGCTCAGACACGATGTAGCTGGGGAGAGTTGATGGATGGAGTGTCTCCTGACCTTCCTCCTCTCTTAGATTCAAACTCTATGTTGGGGGACAGCAAGAGGAGGAAGAAGATAGTGAGCTGGCTCATCTTTTGGAGGAAGATTTGAAGGAAGACGAGGAGGATGCGATTTTCACTCCTAATCTTTTTCCAGGCCTGCCAGTGCTATTGGTGAAACCCCTTCCCCGATGCCAAGAGAGCTGGACCTTATTGAGATGTGTAGAAGAGCAGCTAAAAAGCTCTTTATCCACTGACCATCTCAACAAGTGCGCCAGGGCGCAGAGAGGGATTTATATTATGGGAAGAGGCTGCCATTGCGCACTTTTCCAGTTAAGCAGCTGATACCAGCCGTCCCTGCATTTGTTGCAGAAATCCGGCGAAATGCACCAGTTCGTCCAGTGCCCAAGATGTTGCTTCTCCCCTCTACACCAGCGGTTATACAAGAGAGAGGTCAGAAGGTTCCACAATTGTTCTAATTTTCAAAAAATTAAGATGTTTTCTGTGCATTCAGGCAGTGGGCAGAGGGCATGGACGTGTTTAAAAAGTCAAACCAAAACACACGAAAAGACATCTGAATCAGAGTTGCAACCCCCAGCTCCGCCGCTAGATGGAACCATCGCGCAATCTGTGAGTGGGAGCTGTAGCAGCCCGCTCTCTGCTTGCACGGAGAGGTGGCGCGCATGTGCAGTACACCTTTGGTTATTGTCCACAATAAAACTAGTGTATCGCCTGCAATTTGCTGGAAGGTCTCCTCTCCTCAACAGTGTGTTATGGTCAACAGCGGTTGGGGAGTCAGCTCCGATTTTAGAGCACGAAATAACCTCCTTATTATTGAGTAATTTGTGTGGTACCGCAGGAGTACAGCCAGCACAGTTTTTATTCCCGGTACTTTGTTGTTCCCAAAAGAAGGGGGGTCTCCGTCCCATTCTGGATTTACGAAACCTCAACAAACACGAAATTCCCCATTTATCACAGTGGTTACGTTCCAAAACCACTCGCGATAAACGAAAAATCGCGATAAACGGATGCCACCCCAAAAATGCTATTTTATGTATACAGTACTGTACTGTATTAACATTTTACTTCATTTTATAATTAATAATATACATTTTATTCATAAATTTCATTATTTTAACATAAAAAACAATTCGCTATAAGTTTTTTGGTCTATCGTGCTATCCGCTAGAGACTGGGAAAATCAGCGTAACAAATTAGTTATGTGGCAAAGGCAATTCCGCGACAAACCGGGGGCACAAGATTCGAACCGCTGTAAAGTGGGGGATTACTGTACAAGTTCAAAATGCTCACTTAAAAGCATTATACAATGTTATTCATCCCAGAGACTGGTTTACATCAGTAGATCTGAAGGACGCTTACTTTCACATAAGTAGCATTGTGTGTTTGTGGATCTAGAGAAAGTGTATGACAGGGTGCCAAGAGAGGAGCTGTGGATGAGGTAGTCGGGTGTGTCAGAAAAGTATGTGAGGGTGGTGCAGAACATGTATGAGGACAGTGTGACAAGAGTGAAGTGTGCAGTAGGATTGACAGTCTGGTTCAAGGTGGAGGTTGGACTGCATCAAAGGTAGGCTCTAAGCTTTTTCCTGTTTGCAGTGTTGATGGAGAGGTTGACCAACGAGGTCAGACAGGAGACTCCGTGGGCTTTGATATTCGTGGATGATATTGTAATTTGTTGGGAGAGTAAGGACTGGAGCTGGAAAAAAGGGAAATGAATTCAGTAGGAGTAAGACAGAGTACATGTAAAAAGGAGGGCAGTGGAGTGGTGTGGTTGCAGGGATAAGAGGTGGTGAAGGTGGATGAGTTATGGTACCTGGGGTAAACAGTGCAAAGTAATGGAGAGTGTGTTCGAGAAGTGAAGAAAAGAGTGAAGGCAGGGTGAAGTGGGTGGAGAAGAGTGGCAGGAGTGATTTGTGATAGAAGGGTATCTGCAAGAGTGAAGGGGAAAGTTTATAGGATGTTGGTGAGGCCATATATATGGTTTAGAGACAGTGGCATTGACTAAAAGACAGAAGGTGGAGCTGGAGGTAGCAGAGCTGAAGATGTTGAGGTTTTCATTGGGACTGATGAGGATGGACAGGATTAGAAATTAGTTTATTAGAGGGACAGCGCATGTAGCATATTTTGGAGACAAGGTGAGGGAGGCACGATTGAGATGATTTGGACATGTGCAGAGGAGGGACGGCAGGCAGAGGTGGATACGAATATGCTTGTGTCTCACCTGAAAGGCTTAGGCTTCAAATAAATGAGACAAAAAGCTGCTTAGTGCCCACGCAGGAAATAATTTACTTGGGTCTAAGGCTGAACTCAGACCTGAGTCAGGCTTTTCAATCAGAGAAGCGAATCATGTAGATTCGTGGTTGTCTCTCTCTCTTCCAGAGAGGGAAGAGAGTCCTATTCAGACTATGTCTACGCCTTGTAGGGCTGATGGACTTGGCAGTGTCTGTCATCATTGGTTCTCTTGCAATAAGAGAGTTTCAGTGATAGTAGCGGCACAGCGCTTATTTTCGATGCGCCACCTCAACCGCATGGTGATAGTGTCATTACCTTGCTTGCGTGCTCTCTGCCACTGGAGAAATCATACTTTTTTCTCGAATCTGGAACCACACTGGGAGCTGTTTCCCTGAGAATGGATAGATGAGATGGATGCGTCACTCACAGGTTGAGGTGCAGTGTGCGAGGGCAGGATAGCGATAAACTTCCTGAAACTATTAACGGTGTTTCTGGCATTGAAACATTTTGCACAGTTTCTTCGGAGTCACCACGTCTTGGTCAGATGGAACAACACAACGCGGTGGTATATATAAATCGCCAGGGGGGGGAACATGTTCTCCTTAACGTCACAGTCTAGCATGAGAACTCATGGTGTGGGGCATGAAGCATTTTCATTAATTACGGGTGACTCGTGTCCCAGGAGTAATGAATCTGGGGCCGGATCTCCTGTCCAGGGGAAATCCCCTGTATAGGGAGTGAACTCTCCACTCTCAGGTGGTGGACTTGTTGTGGGAGAGGTTCTGCCGGGCTGCCGTAGATCTCTTCGCCTCGCACAACAATACTCATTGCACTCTATTCTATTCTCTCTTCCCTGATTTTACTGCAGGACCATTTGTGACTAGACATAATCCTACAGCCGAAGTTACATCTTTGCTGAGTTATTTGTACCTTGATGATGATAATGAAGATAATACAGCTGATGTACGTTATTGATGTAGAGAGTTTGTACGAGCTATGCAGACTGAGTGAGAACAACTGAAAGGTGACTTGTTGGCCCTGAAAACTTATGTCGAATCTACTAGATAATAGAAACTACTCATAAACAGGCAATCGACCGCTCACTAAACAGGGAAGCAGCTTTGAGGGAGGCAGTTGAGGCAAGAATAGAGTCTTCCAGCAGTCTTTAGAAAAACTTGAAAAGGTAGTGGTAGATTGTTTCCTACAGAGGGATGCTAAGTGGGAAAATCAAATAAGAAAGGTCAGGCAGACTAGTACACCTACTCCTACTAGGTTGCATAACTTCACCACAGCTACCCCTTATATTCCCTCTATACACCATCTCAGCTCGTAACCTGCCTATTCCCTGGCCTGTGTTCCAACTTCCACTAGCTTGAATAATACCTACACCGTAAGTCAACCTACACAGACCCATGCACCCACCACCGTACCTTCTCACATTGTGCATAGTGCTTCCTCATTCTGTGTGAGACCTCCTATACGGCTAGACTTTCCCTCCTATTGTAACATCAGGTGTCATTAACTTCATTAAACAGTGTGTGAACTTTTTAGACATTCAGCCCTTACGAAATGCTGAGTTTGTGGGCACCTTGAGCACTGTGTTGAAGGGACCCACACTGAGCTGGTGGAAGGCGGAGAGAGCCAAAATCCATGATTATAGGACGTTCAAGGAAGCCTTCCTGTCAGCTTTTCTCTCAAATGACTACCTGGCAGAGGGTAAGGACAAGCATAGAGTCATGGTACAGCAGCCAGAACAAACATTAAGGGATTTTTTTCTATGATTATCGTGCCCTCTGCTTAAAATGGAAGGCAGAGATTACCAAGGGGGAGTTGATCAAACCCAAGGTTGCAGGATGCCTAAGAGGGACAGAAACCACTGTCGAACAACTCGTGATGTGGGCTCCCAGACTACTGGCAAAAGTGGGAAAGTTAAATCTTAAAAAAAGGCTCTAACAAACTGGAAGCCGTAGTCCCAAAGACTTAGCGGGGATGTCACTCACACATCCTTATGACTTTAAGCCCCATACACCCTTCCTTCTCCAGGTGCCACTGAAGGTTGCTTATTGAAAGAAATAAGGGCAATTGTTGACAATTCCTTCACCTTGATGCAGCACAGTGTCTGGAAGTAACTAGTAGATGTCGTAGTCTATGGACACCCTAAAGAACAGCAGTAACAGTTTGTTATGGCGGATGGTAAGTAAGTGCATGTCTCCAAGTTCAAGGCTCAGAAACAGTATGATTGGCACAGCTCTAGATGGATAGTAGTCACCCACATCCTTGAGGATGCCAACCTGACCTTTCCCATCTTCATGGGATTGGATTTTATTATGAAGACTACTGCAGTACTGGATTTGGCAAAAAACAGGTATGGCCTACCAATCAGGCGGGGATATCAGTACCACCCATTCCTCTCTGATCAAGGGATACAAAGACTGACAAATGATAACCTTCAACCAGATTCAATAGTGACTCTGTATTATGTCCTACCACCTGAACCAGCACTTTCATGCATGACCACGCTGAAGAAGGCCTATGAGTTTCTCCACCCTGGATGAAGTATATTTGAAATGGATGATAAATATTAGAAAAATAATATTATTTAAGAACATGTGGACGAGATGGCATTGTAGAGCACTCCTCATCTTCCTGGTCATCTCCTGTGGTTCTCGTGCCAAAACCAGACCACTCCTTCTGGTTTTGTGTCCACTAAAGGAAGCTGAACAGCAAGACAATACCAGATGCTTATCCAATGTTCATACTACATCATATCTTGGAATCCTTGGAAGGCGCCTCCTGGTTCACGACATTCTGGCTACAATCTGGCTACTGGCAAGTTAAGATGGAAGAGGAGAGCAAGCAATAGATGGCTTTCATCACCACCAAAGGCCTTTCAAAATGCATTTCAAATTTAGGAAAATACTAGATTACAGATTCTGGAACGCAACTTCCCAACGACTGATGGAATGGGTGCTGAACGGGCTATGAGAGATCTGTTTCTTTTACATCGGCCACATAATATACCTCCAGACATGAAAGCAACATTCTAGAGACATCAGTGTGGTACTGCAGAAGTTTACCCAAGCTAACCTCACCCTTAATATGAAGAAATGCCACTTATTCAAGCAACAGCTACAGTTGCTGTGCCACATTGTCTCCGGGAAATGGGTCGACGTGGATGCAGAAAAGACCCAGGTGGTATCAGACTACCCAGTGCCAACCAATTTGAAGTCCTTGCAATGCTCCTTAGGGTTGTCTGGATGGTACTATAAATTAATTCCGGGTTTTGCCAACCAGGCAGCACCTCTGAACCACCTGAAAAAGAAGGGGGTTAAATAGGAATGGACAGTTGAATGTCAAGCCAGCCTCGTAGCTTTAAAGGCAGTCTTACCACACCCCCCAGTACTCGCACATCCAAACCTTTCCAGGCCGACATTAATGCCAGTGAGCTGGGGTCAGGAGCCATTCTGACCTAGCAATCTGATTAAGGAGAGAAGGTGATTGCATATGCGTCATGGACACTAAAAGGGGCTGAGCTTAATTACTCAACCTGAGAAAAGAAATGTCTGTTGGTGGTCTGGGCTGTAGAAAAGTGGAGGCATTTCCTAGAGGGAGTGGAGTTCAAGGTCTTACTGACCATGTAGCACTGACCTGGATATTCAACTGCCTGAAATCATCCTCAAGGCTCACAAGGTGGACCCTGCGGCGCCATCTTGGATGGCTGAAGACCCAGCTAAGGGTTTTGGAGGTAGCCTGGTGGCCGACGGTGTGAAAGGATGTCTGGGAGTATTCGAAACTACTACATGTCAAAAATATAAGCATGACAACACCAAGCTTTCAGGTTGCATGCAGTTCACGGTGGTGCCAGAGGCAGGACACACTGAGGGACTTGACCTCATGGGACCCTTTTCCACCAGTAAAAGGTGAAACACCTACCTGCTGGTGATTGTGGACATCTTTACTAAGTGGGAGGTGATGTTTTCTCAACGGGACAGAAAAGCTCAGAGAGTTATAAAGATCCTTAAGGAGGAAATCTTCACCAGATGGGGTACACCCAAGTATCTGGTCTCTGATCGTGGCCCCCAGTTTACATAACGGCTACTGAAAGATTTCTGCAAAAACTGGGGAGTAATCCAAAAACTTACCACAATTTATCATCCACAGACCAACCAGAAGTCATTATGGTTTCCTATGTGGGAGATCAGCATAATACTTGGGACCAGTGGATCCCTGAGTTCAAGTTTGTCATAAATTCAGCTCAGCATGAGACAACAGGGAGAACACCAAACAAAGTCATTACCAGCAGACTCCTTAAGGGACCACTGGAAAAGTTTATACACGACAAACAAAAGGAGATAACAAAGCGCAGATTGGAGATGCATCGGGCAAGACAAGACTAGATTGCTTCAGTTAGTTCAGAATGCGGCAGCAATAGTTCTTACAAGGTCAAGAAAATATGACCATATAACCCCAATCTTATCATCCCTGCACTGGCTTCCTGTTAAGTTTCGAATAGACTTCAAACTACTGCTTCTCACTTATAAAGCACTAAATGGTTTGGCTCCCATGTATCTATCCAGTCTTTTAACACACTACAATCCGCCATGCTCCTTGAGATCTCAAAACTCTGGGCTTCTAGTAGTTCCTAGAATAGCAAAGTCCACTAAAGGCGGTAGATCATTTTCACATTTAGCTCCTAAACTCTGGAATAGTCTTCCTGACAGTGTTTGTGGCTCAGACACACTCTCCCAGTTTAAGTACAGATTAAAAACATATCTTTTTAGCAAAGCCTACACAGAACATACGTCTCACATCATAACCTTGTGCTCCAGAACATCTGATCACATGCACATTATCAACTTGTGCTGTTAATATCATGAACAGCAGCTACGCTAATTCCTCTCCACTGCTTCTCTTTCTCTCCCCATCCCGAGGCATCCTGAGGTTGGCCAGCTCCAGTCACGTCCCACCTCATGATGATTATGGACCTTTGAAGAAGTAGATGCCGAACTCACAAACATCCCGAACCATCTAGAGACGTACCAGTGCCAATTGGATCCCGATACATGTGTGGTTTTGACATTAGACCTCCTGGAGTGTTTAAAGGCTCTGGCATGGAAAAGCTGATGCTGGATCTGTGATGATCACAAATGTTGAGCTCATAAAACTAGGAGCTACTAACCATATAGACTGTATAAGACTACAGAAAGAACATTACTTATAATCTTATACTCCAGTACTCATGTTAGTTCTCACTCTCCAGTATTCTGTATTGTTGAAAGATTTATGATCACACTCTTGATGTCACCCAAATGAGGATGGGTTCCCCTTTTGAGTCTGGTTCCTCTCAAGGTTTCTTCCTCATTACATCTAAGGGAGTTTTTCCTTGCTCATCAGGGATAAATGCACACCATTCACCTTGACTGTTGATTTCTGTAAAGCTGCTTTGAGACAATGTCTGTTGTGAAAAGCGCTATAGAAATAAACTTGACTTGACTTGACTTGACTTGACAAGCTGATGATGTCCATTTTAACCCTGGAGATCTAATCTGGTTTAGGTCACATCCTCTTTCTAGTGCCACCGCTAAATTCTCTGCCAAGCCAGCGCCCAAGTGGGAGGGGTGAGCAGAAGTAACAAAACAATTAGGACCAGTAAACTACATGGTAAGATGGGGTAACCAACCCAAAACAGATACTGTGAATGTGGTGAATACAAAAGGTATCATAGACGTCTGCCTTTGACGCAATAGGCTGGTGGTGGTGGTGGTGGTGGTGGTGGGTACATTCATTTTTCTGATTATGTATCCAATGATTTAATAATACTTGGACACAATGTACTGTTATCACGTTATCGTCATATGGGTTATGTTTGGTCCTGCGCTCGTGACATTATTACAAGTGTTCACGAGAATTCCGCACCGATGTTGTCATTCCGGAGTGGCGCAGAATCGCGGAAGTAAATATAAACCGGGGAAGAAAGTAAAGAAGATAGTGTGCTCCGTGGGAAAAAGGAATGGCTGCCGAGGACTATTGGGACACGCTTTAAAGATACTTTTTCCTTTCCTTTGGATTAGTGCTCAGAAGGATACCTTCAGCAAACTTCTTCACTCGGCAGAGATTAAATCTGCTCACTTTTGAACCTTGAGAGGGGTGGGAAGGTTCCAAGGGACTGTGAGTTTATAAATACTTTCTAAAGAGACTATTTGAGATGAGAAAGACTGAGGTGAGGTGGATTACATATTTGGTTACCAGGAATGTAATGATTTATTGATTGTATATTACATGGTGCATTTGGTGGAAGTTATGTCTGGTTCATGTGTTTATTTTTTTATAACTGCTGTTAAAACTCGTAGCACAAGTTTAGCCAGTGCCTCTCGGAAGTGAGTTGTTATAGTGTGAAAGCTGAAATCTGTTTAAATAGAAACTTCAACCTAAACTTACAGGTATGAGCATTTGTGAAATGTAAAGATTTGAAATGATCCACCGTTATGCTTGGTGACACAAAGGAACAGCACTTTCTCATTGCAATTTACTTTGAGTTTCATTCTTGACATTGTTTATATTCAGGGAACAAATAGAGGTCACATTCACTTGAGCACAGAGTCTCCACAACTTATCTTACCAATAAGAGCCTCCCATTTGCCGTTGGCTTGTGTGACCTCATAGGCACTGCGCATTTCGCTGTAGGTCATGCCTCCAATGATGAAGACGATGACCCGAGGACCTGTTCGCATTTCTCCTGGGCTTTTATTCTTGTGCCAGTTTCCATAACGTGCACTAAAGTCAAGAGGTTAACATCAGGGAAACAAAAAGTGCATTTCTCTGGATGTGTTTGTGTATATGTGTGTTATCTAATCTTACCTGGTAGCTGTTGTGGTTTTGCATGAGGCTGTGCGTGTAGAAATGTATGGATATTGCTTCGGATCCAGTTTGTCTTCGATAGCATCCTGTAATAACGGTTGAACAGTTTAAAAAATGGGTGCTGGGAATGTTGAAAGAAAAGATGTGTTTTTTGAGTCAGGTAACAATTTGTGAAGCTGCAGAACAGGAAGATGTACCTCCATGATATCTTTCACCAGAGGAGTCCATCTGGAGAGCTGGTAGGTCTGCTCGCTGATTCGCTCCTTGCGATCAGCTTTCTTCTTTCGTGTTGTGGATTGCTAAAAAAAAAAAAATAATAAAGAAAAGTACTTGTGGTTAATCTTCCATTGCTTTTTTCTGTAAAACTGTTACAGTATATATGGATGGTTTTATTCCTTGCTGACACTAACAATTTTACATTTAGTAAAGAATGACACATCAAAGAATGACACAGCAGGAAGTGAGAGATCTTTCAGCCCTAAGTTACCTGCTTCTAATAGATAGTCCTTCTGCATACAGTACATATAATTACAATCCTTAGCAGATCTTAAATTTTTGATGTTTATAAGCTTTATGTGCACATGTAGACATATCATTCCTCCTCTATGTTTAATAAAGCTCAAACAGAGTCAGAGTGATGCAGACTCACTTCTGAGATTATAGGCACTCCCATATGAGCCATGTTCGAGATGATGTCACTGTCCTCTGGAGGGATCTGCGCATGCTGAAGGAGTTTACAAAGGTTCTCCTCAGTCACACCTAACACACAAATAACCAGGTATCAGCATTAATGAAATTAAATGTTAAGGAAATTAAGGAAATTAAATGTACATCCCAGAAATAGGACTCTAACCATTTTTGAGAAAGATGTAGAGAAGAATGATACGGATCTTGTCAAAGATCGTGATGTTAGAGTCCAAAAGAATTGGCACAATCGCTCTCATGGGATCTTTAAGCTTCTCTCCTTCCGCATCTGCACCCATGGCCAAATCCTGTTAAAGATAAAGGGGTTTAAAAAAGTCATAGTTGATGTCAAGACCCTTTTTTAGCTTTAATAAGTGCATATGGAGTTCTTTTAAAGTAGTTATTTTATGTAACAATTAGGATACTTAATCATCCTTATTTCTCTCTCGCTGTCGCCCCTCTATTCTCCTTCTCTTTCTCCCTCTTCTTTCTCTCTCTGTCGAGTTAAACATACTCCTAAGATACCAGTGGCCAGTGCTGCTGTTCCTATCTTCACTTTTGGAACATCTCTGGATAGAGTTCTCTACAATTAAAGACCACTATGTGCAGCTGAGGATGGTTCCACATGAACAGCCTAAAGATCCATGCTGTTATTGAGCAACTCATGAACTATGAAGATGGATTTGGGTCGCAATTGATATAAACAGTCTATTACAATGGTTTAGGACTGCAGTTTGCATAATCAGTTCTATATTCAAGTGTTCATCACTGAACGGAGTATTCTCGATCCCTTGCCTACAAGCAAGTAATTAAACCTGTTCTAAAAATAATAAGCTCTTCCATTAGCTCTGTTTATGTACTTAAATCTTTTAAACTGCCACTTATCAACCCCCTAATTAAGAAACCTGACCTTGACCCTTGTCAGCTGTCCAACTATAGGCCAATATCAAACCTACCCTTTATCTCCAAGATTGTAGAAATGGCTGTAGCACAGCAGCTATGCTCAAACCTACATAGGAATAACATTTTCGAAATGTATTAGTCAGGATTTAGGCCTCATCACAGCACAGAGGCAGTGCTGGTTGAAGTAAATGTCCTGCTATTGGCCAAATTATGAATTTCCGATTAAGTAGCATTTCTGAATGGTCTTTCAGCGTTGTGTACAGCAGTCAAAGATCTTGGTGTAATTATTGACTCTAGTCTTTTTTTGAGGCTCATGTAAATAAAATAACCAAGATAGCCTTCTTTCACCTTAGAAATATTGATAATATTATAAATATAATGTCGTTACAGGATGCAGAAAAACTAGTTACTTCTAGATTAGACTACTGTAATGCTTTACTGTCTGGATGTTCTAGTAAGTGCATAAATAAGCTTCAGTTAGTTCACAATACAGCAGCAAGAGTCCTTACTAGATCTAGACAATATGACCACATCACCCCTGTTTTAATTAGTCTATACTGGCTCCCTATCAAATCTTGCATTGATTATAATACATTAATACTTATGTATATAGCACTTAATGGTCTTGTCTCGCAGTATCTGAGTGAACTTCTGTACCATTATGATCCCCCACGCCTAATTAGTTCAAGAGGTGCAGGCTATTTGTTGGTACCTTAAATAATGAAGAGTACAGCAGTGGGCAGATCTTTCTCTTATAAAGCCCCACAGTTATGAAACAGCCTTCCAATTAGTGTTCCGGACTCAGACACAGTCTCAGTGTTGAAGTTGAGGTCGAAGACATATTTATTTAGTCAAGTCTTTAATCGTTAGATTTTTCTTAGGTAAAGGAGCAGATCACCTGTGTTTGGTGAATTGGGATATTTGTATGCTGCCCGCCCCCTTACTCTCACATGTTCACTTAGGTTTGTTGACGGTGGTGTGGTGGGTCATTACTTATCCCAGAGATCCCTCATGTCTGTGTTACCCTCTGGCTCTCCCTTTTAGTTATGCTACAATAGCGAGTCTTGCTGGAGTCCCCAACTGACCGTGTCCTTAACTTTTTACAACAATAAGGATACTTAATAATCCATATCTTTCTCTCTCTCTGTCTCTCTGTCTCTCTGTCTCTCTCTCTCTCTCTCTCTCTCTCTCTCTCTCTCTCTCTCTCGAGTTAAGCATGCTCCTGAGGTACCGAAAATCAAATCAAATTTTATTCATCACATACACATACATACAGGGTACGAAATGTAGTGAAATGCTTTATACGATGGTCCGGCATGAGGGAATAGGATGGGGGAAAAGAAAAGAAGGCAGATAAATAAGTATAAGGTATAAGAAAAACTATATAAAATAAAATAAAAATAAATAAAATAAAATAAAAGAATATAGGTATAAAGATATATAAAAAGATAATTGTATGAAACAAATATACATATAAACAGTAAACAATGTGTAGTAAAAATGTAAACAATAGACAATTTGTGGTGGGTTGTCCATAAAGTGTCCGTGTGCGGTATGGTGTGGTGTAAAGGTCCGTAAAGTGTCCATGTGCAATATGGTGTGGTATGAATAAAATAAAAAAGCGCACTGTGCTGTGCAAGTCCAGAGTTTAAAGTGTCGTGGTGCGAACGGTGAGATATGTTTAAAGTGATGTGGTGCGAAGGTGAGATATGTACAGAGAAGTGTGATGATGGAGAGAGTGGGCCAGTTCTAGATCCTGGGTGTTTCCTGGTTTAAACACCGAATGGCCTGCGGGAAGAAGCTCCTCCTCATTCTCTCTGTGTTCGCTTTCAGGGAGCGGAAGCGTTTTCCCGAACGCAACAGAGAAAAGAGTCCATTATTCGGATGGCTGAGGTCCTTCATAATCTTCCTAGCTCTGGTCCAGCACCGCGTGCTATAGATGTCCTGCAGGTTAGGGAGCTCAGTGTGGATGGTACGTTCAGCTGAACGCACCACCCTCTGGAGGGCTCGTCTGTCCTGCATGGTGCTGTTCCCGAACCAGGAAGTGATGCTACCCGTCAGAACGCTCTCAATGGTGCAAGTGTAGAAGGTCTTAAGCACCTGAGAGGGTAGTTTAAAGTCCCTTAAGCGTCTCAGATGGTACAGACGCTGCCGGGCCTTCTTCACCAGGGTGTTGGTGTGACAGGACCAAGACAGATCCTGTGTGATGTTAACACCAAGGTACCGGAAACTGTCCACTCTCTCCACTGGGGTCCCGCTGATGTTTATAGGTTGGTATGACCGCTCCCGCTTTGTGCTGAAGTCCACGATCAACTCCTTAGTCTTGCTGACGTTCAGGAGAAGGTTGTTCTCCTGGCACCATCTCTCCAGGTTTTTAACCTCCTGTAGGTAGGCCGTCTCGTCGTTGTTGGAGATCAGACCCACCACAACAGTGTCGTCAGCAAACTTGATGATGGTGGTGGAGTTGGATGTGGCCACACAGTCATGTGTGTACATTGAGTAAAGCAGGGGGCTCAGAACACAACCCTGGGGGGCGCCAGTGCTGAGGGTGAGGGTGGATGAGGTGTGTTTTCCCACCCGTACGGCTTGTGGTCTGTCTGTCAGGAAGTTAGAGATCCATTGACACAGCGGCTGGCTGAGTCCCAGGACCTCCAACTTAGAGGTGAGTGTGGAGGGAATTATGGTGTTAAACGCTGAACTGTAGTCCACGAACAACATCTTTGCATAATTCCCATTTCTTTGGTCCAGGTGGCTCATCGTGGTGTGGAGAAGATGAGCAATGGCGTCCTCAGTAGAGCGGTTCTGACGGTACGCAAACTGTAGTGGGTCCAGTGTGTCTGGTAGTGATGCAGTGATGAAGTCTCTGACCAGTCTCTCGAAGCACTTCATCACTACTGAGGTCAAGGCTACAGGGCGGTAGTCGTTAAGGCAGGCGGGCTGGGGTTTCTTCGGGACAGGAACAATGGTGGACTGTTTGAAACATGAGGGGACAACAGACTGTTCCAGTGAGAGGTTGAATATCTCCGTGAACACCGGTGCTAGCTGGTCAGCGCAGGCTTTCAGAACCCGGCCTGTGATGCCATCTGGTCCTGCTGCCTTCCTGGTATTCACTCTCTTGAAAGCCCTCCTCACATCATGCTCCGAGATGGTGAACGTGTTTACCTCTCCGGCTCTCTCGGCGTGCACGCTGGTTGTGCCGCTAGCGCCGCTAGCGTGGTTAGCTGCAGCCTCGAAACGAGCGTAAAAGGTGTTTAGCTCGTCTGCCAGAGAAGCGTCCGCATTCACCATTCTAGAAGATGGTGTTTTATAGTCCGTTATTGTTCTTGCCACAGGTTCCTAGAGCCACCATGTTGAAACTGTGACTCTAGTTTCCTCCCGTAGCGCCGCTTTGCTTCCTTCACCGCTCTGCGAACACTGTAAGACGCAGCCTTGTACTCGTCCATGTCCCCGGTGGCGAGCCCCGTGTTGTAGGCAGCGGAGCGGGATCTCAGAGCGTCGCGGATGGTTTTATCCACCCACGGCTTCTGGTTGGGAAACGTTCTGATAGTGGTTTTCTGCACTGTATCATCAGCTAGTTTCCCGATGAATCCCACAACCGCTTCCGTAAACATGTTGACGTCATCAGAGCTGCGCCGGAACATGTCCCAGTCTGCGTCATCCAAAGCGTCCTGCAGAGCGGCCACCGATTGGTCAGTCCAGCGCGCGACCTCCCTCTGAACCGGAGCTTCCTGTTTCAGCCTTTGTTTGTAAACAGGCATGAGGAAGATGGCGGCATGGTCCGATTTCCCAAACGGTGGACGTGATTGTGCCTTGTAGCTGTTCTTGAATGGCGTGTAACAGTGGTCCAGTGTTCTTTCGCCCCTGGTGGGGCAGGTGATGTGCTGATGAAAGTTCGGTAGTGCGCGCTTGAGGTTGGCACTGTTGAAATCTCCGACCACAATGAGCGCAGCGTCCCGATGCTGTGTTTGGTGAAGAGTTAGTGTCTCGTGTAAATCCCATACTGCAGTGTCCGTGTCTGCTTGAGGTGGAATATAAACGGCACTGACAATGACCGAACTGAATTCCCGAGGTAGATAGAAGGGCCGACATTTGATGGTCAGTAGTTCCAGATTTGGTGTGCAGGAGCGTGAAAGAGGAACGATGCTCGCGCTGTCGCACCAGTGGTTGTTCACCATCAGACACACTCCACCTCCTCTTGACTTCCCCGACTCCAGTGTTCTGTCCATGCGGTAAACCGAGAAGGACTCGGCCGGCTGGATGGCGTGGTCCGGTACCGCTGGGTTCAGCCATGTCTCGGTGAAGCAGAGAAGGTTGCAGTCCCGAATGTCTCTCTGGAACTTGACCCTTGCCCTGAGGTAGTCGAGCTTGTTCTCCAGTGACTGGACGTTGGCTAACAGGATACTAGGTAAGGGAGCGCGGTGTGCGCGTGCCCTCAGCCTGTTCCTGACGCCGGCTCGTTTCCCTCGCGGACGCCGGTACGGGTCGCGTCCTTTGTTCACCCTCAGGATCTCGCTCGGCCAGCATGGGTCTGGGTTTAAAAACGGCGAAAGGTGAGTGCATTGTACACCAATAGATATAAGAGTGTCTCTGTCATATCTAATGATGTCCATCTTGTGTAGATGGAAGTGTAACTACTTAAATAAAAGTATAAAATAAACAAAAAAAGAGAAAACGTAGCCGGAGCAGTCGTGACGGCAGCCGACCTCACCGGCGCCATCTTGAACCCCTGTGACCAGTGACCACTGTTCCTGCCCCTCTCCTCTTCTCTCCTCCGATCTGCCCACTTCATCCCGGCCTGCCTCTGGTTGGTTGCCTTTTCGATTGGAGGCCACTCTGTGCAGCTGGGGATGTTTCACATTAACGGCCTGGGGATCCATGAAATTACGGAGCAACACAGGAGCTTTAAGGATTTGGATTTGGACTGTACTTAATGTCAACAGTCTGCTACACTCAGGAATACAGTTTGATCACTATCACTGCACACCTCAACATAATTTTGCTGTAATAAATGGACATTCGGTGCCATCCAGATGAGGTAGGGTTCCCTCTTGATTCTTGTTCCTCTCAAGGTTTCTTCCTTATGTCATCTCAGGAAGTTTTTCCTTGCGACAGTTGCCACCAGACTGCTCATTAGGGACAATAAATGTAATTGAATTGAACAGTACACATCAACAATGATGGAACTGTAAAGAATGGACATGGCCACTAAAATGAGGACAGGTACGGTTCCTATCAAGGTTTCTTCTTCATACCCTTACATGAGGTTTTTTCCTTGCTACGGTTACCACTGGCTTGCTCATAAGGTATAAACTAACAAAGAACAAACTTATAGGCCCTAAAGTGTTTTACATTCCAACTTTATATTAGCTTTGTAAAGCTGCTTTGGGACAATGTCCATTGTTAGAAGCAGTATGCAAATAAAACTATACTGAATTGAATAGATTGCGTGTTATCCTGAACAGGTTCCCTGATTTTGTGTTTCTGGTTCATTGCAGGAACTATGACTATTACTGGCTTTAACAAAATATGACATATCTGCCATTGTTCTCAGTTGATCTTTTTAAACTTGTGATTCCTGCCATCTCAAGTCAAGTCAAGTGGCTTTTATTGGCCATGGTGCTCCAGAAAATAGCACAAGACTACACAGATCTACACACAGGATGACATAAAACACACCTGTGCAAAAAGGAAAATATCACAAGACAAGTATAGATTTCTTAAAAACAAGACAACAAGCACTGTACAGTAAAGGAGAGTGCAGCACCAACTAGTAACCAGTAACAACTAGTACACAGTTTTGATGTGAATAAAGTAGGTACAATGTATATAATAAAATAATACAACAAAATAAAGGTAACATGTCATAAAATGTTAATATAACATGCTATGACACTATATATTTCACTATATATAAGACTATATATAAGACACTGTCTCTTGCCCAAGCAGCTGTTCCCACTTGCTTTAAACGCACCTCCATTGTGCCAGTGCCGAAACACTCCAGCCCAACGTGCCTGAACGACTACCGCCCTGTAGCACTGACACCCATTGTCATGAAGTGCTTTGAGCGGCTGGTCCTGGCTCACCTGAAGGACTCTCTGCCATCCATATTAGACCCTCACTAGTTTGCCTACCGAAGTAATAGGAGCACAGAAGATGCAGTTTCCATGGCACTGCACTCTGTGCTCACACACTTGGACAATAAAAACACTTATGCACGTATGCTGTTTGTTGACTTCAGCTCAGCATTCAATACCATCATTCCATCCAAGTTAATAGCCAAACTTGTAGATCTGGGCATTAACACCTCCACCTGCAACTGGGTCATGGACTTTCTGACCAACAGACCCCAGCAGGTTCGATCTGGCTCCATCTGCTCCAACACCATCACACTCAACACTGGTGTACCACAGGGCTGTGTGCTGAGCCCCTTCCTCTACTCCCTCTTCACCTCCGACTGCAGGCCTGTGAATGGATCTAACTCCATCATCAAGTTTGCAGATGACACTACCGTGATCGGTCTCATCACCAACAGTGATGAGACTGCCTACAGGGAGGAGATCCAGCACCTAGCCACATGGTGCAGTAACAAAAACCTGCTCCTTAACACCTCCAAGACAAAGGAGCTTATTGTGGACTTCAGGAAGGAGACAAGAGGCACACATGACACCACCCACATCAATGGGATGGCTGTTGAGCGCGTCTCCAGTTTCAAGTTCCTGGGGATCCACATCTCGGCGGACCTGTCCTGGGCTATCAACACCTCCAGCCTAGTCAAGAAGGCTCACCAGCGCCTCTTTTTCCTGAGGACACTCAAGAAAAATCAGCTCTCCTCGGATATCCTGGTGAACTTCTACCACTGCGCAGTAGAAAGCATCCTGACCAGCTGTGTCACAGTCTGGTATGGGAGCTGCTCTGTTGCAGAGCGTAAGGCACTGCAGCGGGTGGTGAAAACTGCCCAGCGCATCACAGGGACTTCACTCCCAGCCATGGAGGACATTCAAAAGAAACGCTGTCTGCGTCGAGCTCGCAGCATTCTTAAGGATTCCTCTCATCCGGCCCATAGACTGTTTACGCTTCTGCCCCCCGGCAGGCGTTTCAGGTGCCTCCGGACCAGGACCAGCCGACTAAAGAACAGCTTTTTTCCTAGAGCTGTCTCTTTACTGAACTCTGCCACTCACTGATACACTACCACATTTTCCTCACACTTCGTTATTTCTATAATGGACTGTCTACTCAAAAACTTGTGCTCACCGGAACACTGATCATTTCTCACCCCACACTTTGTTATTGCACGGACTGTTTACACAAACCTTTGCTCATTTGCACACTGCTCTTCTTTGTATTGCTGCTCATCATTATTTACCATTGTATATATACCCGTTCTTAGTTCATAGTAATAATTTATTATGTTCACCGTTCACATCCTTCTGTAAATCTCTGTGTATAGTAATAGGCATCTGTATATTATGTTCACAGTACATACATATATATACATATATATATATATAATTTCATCTGTATACTATTGTTCATAGTACATATATATTCATATTCATCTGTAATTATTTTCATAGTACATATATATTAATCTGTATACTACATTTATAGTACATATACATCTTTAAACTACTGTTTATAGTCTATATTATCATTCTATTTATCTATGTAAATCATGTAAAAACTGTATATCCTGCACTTGCTGTTATTGCACTCTGGTTAGACCCAAACTGCATTTCGTTGCCTTGTACTTGTACATGTGTAATGACAATAAAGTTGAATCTAATCTAATCTAATCTAATCTAATCTAATATTTACTATGATGAAGACAGCAAATGTACAGGTGGTCAATAAAAAACTGTGTACAGAAGTGTCGTTAAAGATTATTACTATGCAAACTATGAGATAAAAATAAAAATCTTGTAATACAGAATGTGATAACCTGTTCTTCATGTCAGATAATACAATAATGAAGTTTGACATCATTTAGCTCAACCCGAGCTCTCGCCGTAAATCACATAAAAAAGAAACAAGCCCCTGACATAACAGTTTAAAGAGAAATGAGTTTGGAGCTATTCATGGCTAGGATCAAAACAGACAACACAGAGCACCCACTTCTTTTAAGTATGTTTGTGGTAATAATGTTTATAAAAAATATGAATGAATATGCAATGTTATATTAATTGATGTAAATGTTTTAAATGATTTACATGTTGAGGTGTTTTGACTGTATTTATAGCTGTCCTCTGAGTTTTGAGTAATCCTATACTTTTAGATGAATATCACAAAAATCTACAAGAACCTTGCTATCAGCTGCCTTTGATCATTACAGATAAATGTCACATTGTGATTTCTTTTACAATTTGTAAATGTTTTTTACTGCCTTGTCAAAACTGGGCTAAAAAAATATCTAAAGCTGACTTTATTCTGTTTAGCAGTTTGTCTGTGGGGTTTCGTTTGCGTCTGCAATATTTTTTAATTAAAAAAAAATGTTAAAGCTTGCATTAAAAAAAAAAGGCTCTGCAAAGCTGCTTTGGGACAATGTCCGTTGTTAAAGGTGCTATACTAATTAAACTGAATTGAGTTAAATCAAGTAAAGCACTAAATGTATTAAAATGGGTTTCATAAAGCAGTTTTCCTTTTTTATCAGAGCCCTAGAAGCATGAACATGATACACTTTTTATTGTTACGTTGTAATTTTAAAAAGGTCTCATGTAACTGGATGTTAAACAATTACAATTTATAACAATAATTTTAAAAAATTGTTGTTGAGTAAATTACATTCATATTCTGAGCTTGAATTTGACAAGTCAGTGATGTGGTGTTAGGTATAAAAAAGAATCCTGAAACTAATCTCAGTCCTGGTTACACATAATACTCCCCTGTATGTTTGTGTGTGTGTGTGTGTGTGTGTGTGTGTGTGTGTGTGTGTGTGTGT
>JAAIIK010000087.1:43084-56108 GCA_014706435.1 Silurus glanis | reverse complement strand
ACACACACACACACACACACACACACACACACACACACACACACACAGTCAGATTCACACTTGCAGTCGGTGAAGTCATACGACTGAAATGGCAGGCAGAACAGAGTCTGAAGTGTGACTGAAGTCTAGACCATTTTTTCTGATAATACATAATATAATAATATAATATAATGACTTATATTACATTTACTATTGTATAGTAACTGTGTTTGGCACAGAATACATAAATCCAATATGCTGCTGTGTTAAATTGAAACATTTAAAGTTCAGAAATGTTGGAACACAAAGAAAATCAGAAACAAAGCTGACACCATAAAAAAAAAGACTTTTAAGGTAAGGCATACTATCAGTAAAGCAAAGAAAATGATATGTACGATATATTAGCCCAAAGTTTGTTCATATTTGTTAGGATGTTAAAGGTGTCACTAATTGCATGTTATTCATGCTGAGTATACCTTCTCTGATTTTCAAAAAGAGTGCCAATACTTTCGGGATTCACTGTAGTATTGAAAGCACATGCTTATTATATGCACCAACAGGATACTCGGATATCAAACGAAATCAAATAACACGCAGAGAACAAATTTCCAATTTTCTCCTTAGGTGTGGCTCATTAAGGCCTCTTATAAGACAAGTATATAAACAATCCACAGGCACTCTCACAATGTGAAGTCTTGCCATTGTTTGTCATTAAGCTTTAAATACCGTATAGAGAAATCTACTTATTTTTTCTTATTTTTTCTTTTATTTAATATTACTTATTAAGCAGGAGTGTTGACCTGTGACTGTTTGAGAATGCTTAAATATGAGACTCTAACTAATTTATTCATAATTCACTTTGATTTTTTAATTAATGCAGAATAAAAAGGCATGTTTGAGACATGGTTAAAGATAAAAGGTAAAAGTATATTGCTTTGTGGGCATATTAATGGTATTGTATGCATAGTGAAAATATGAACACGTGTCCTCTGTCTGCCTTTGTGCTGTGCATAAAAATGTTACACTGATTTGAAACATTCAAGTAAACAACAATTAAAACTCTTGTCTACTGTGCTTAAGCCACTACAATGCTTTAAAAAAGATGACATCATTAGAAAAAAGCTCTTATTTAATTCACTGAGTGAGACACAGCAATCACTGCCCTAATCTCTTTCCAATCCTCTTACAAAGCTGTTATTTTTGTTTTCTTTCTCTCTCTCTCTCTCTCTCTCTCTCTCTCTCTCCCCCTTTCTCTGAATATTTTGATTGATTCTAAAAAGCAATGCAAATGATGTAGATAGACAAAAAAGGGCTAAACTGAGTTGCTACTTGGGGGTAAATATATACTGCTCTTTGTGTAGAAAAAACATCAAGAGCCAAGAGACACATTTAGGTCATACATATAAAATGCCTTATTTAAGTCGGACTATTACATTTCAAACTACAACCTAAATTTGCCAGCTGAACGAGCTTTCACTGGTGTCTAATTCAAGTGCAATCAGGTGAATTGCAATCAGCTGAAAGAGAAAGTGGCACATTAACAACATAGCAGTGTGGTTGCTTAAACATGAGCAATGTGATTACACAACATCTCCCCATCTTATCTAATTCCACAGGATACATTCCAGTCACTGGTGAACCAACTATGAACACCAGAAATGTTTAATAGGGTCATTATTTGTTTACTAACCAAGAGCTATACATACATTTTATTAGACTGGCTAAGGACATTAGATGGAAATGCTGTAAAGTCTTGTTTAGTGTCTTGTTAATGTTCCAAAACATTGTATCTAACAATAAACCGAAATTTGTTCATTATTAATGTAAGCTGTAACTGTTGTCAAATTGATGTAGTAGAAAGGGAATAAAAAATTATTTGATGTGCTGTTATTTGAAAATAATCAACCACTTCAAAAGCGAATTTCTTACATAATTTCTTAATTATTTTCTTCAGAAGTCAGAGAAAACTCTGAAAGAATAACTTTGGTGAGCCTCTTTCTCATGTCTGTCTCTTTCTAAGGATTTTACTGACTAAGGTTATTAGAATGCAATGTATGTAGTTTTGTGACTTCCTGTTGCATTATCTGTATAATGTTATTAACAAAGCTAAATCAACAACATTTAATAAGTAAGATCCCATTCCAACTAAAATACTTGAGGAAGTGTTACATACAGCTGGTGAGCCTCGTCTGAATATTATTAACTCCTCACTATCTTTAGGTCATGTCCCTAAACCCCTCAAGTTAGCAGTTATTAAGCCCCTCATTAAGAAACCTAATTTGGATCCAAACACGCTATCAAATTACAGACCCATTTCAAATCTCCCATTTATGTCTAAGATTTTAGAAAAGATTGTCTTTGCCCAGTTATGTTCCCACTTACAAGACTACAATATCTTTGAAGAGTTTCAGTCAGGTTTTAGGCCCCATCATAGCACAGAATCTGTTCTAGTTAAAATCACTAATGACCTGTTTTTAGCTTTAAGACCAAGGCTACATCTCTCTGTTAGTTTTACTAGATCTTAGTGCTGCATTCGACACTATAGGTCCATCGGTTACCATTTTGTAGACTTAAATGGAGAGCTATCCAGGTAATTCAAATAAATTATGGCGTGCCACAAGGTTCAGTTCTAGGACCCCTGATTTTCACAATATACATGCTTCCCTTAGGAAATATTATTAGAAGGCATTGGATTAGCTTCCAGTGTTACGCCGATGATACCCAGCTATATATCATCAAAACCAGACGATACAGCTCAATTGACTCAGATAACTGAGTGTGTTAAAGAATTAAAAGACTGGATGACTCATAACTTTCTATTATTAAATTCTGATAAGACGGAGATTTTGCTCATCGGCCCAAAAAAACAGCACACAGAAGCTCCAGCATCTCAACCTGCATTTAGACGAATGTTCTGTAACTACTAGTTCAACTGTAAAAGACCTGGGAGTTATTTTAGACAGCAACTTGTCTTTTACAAATCATATCAACCAAAAAAAGGATACTCGGATATCAAACAAAAACAGCCTTCCTCCACCTTAGAAATATTGCTAAGCTAAGAAACATGTTATCTATATCTGATGCAGAGAAGCTCGTCCATGCGTTCATGACCTCCAGAATAGACTATTGTAATGCATTACTAGGTGGATGTCCTGCATCATTAATAAACAAGCTACAGTTAGTCCAGAAGGCAGCAGCCAGAGTTCTCACAAGGTCGAGGAAATATGATCATATAACCCCAATCTTAGCGTCCCTACACTGGCTAACTGTTACAAACTACTGCTTCTTACAAAACACTAAATGGTTTAGCTCCCAATTATCTTTCCAGTCTTCTAACACGCTACAATCCGTCACGCTCCTTGAGATCTCTGGACTTCTAGTAGTTCCTAGAATAGCAAAGTCCACTAAAGGCAGTAGAGCATTCTTACATTTAGCTCCTAAACTTTGGAATAGTCTTCCTGACAGTGTTCGTGGCTCAGACAAACTCTTCCATTTTAAGTGCAGATTAAAAACGTATCTTTTAAGCAAAGCCTACACATAACATACGTCTCACATCATAACCTTGTGCTCCAGAACATCTGATCAAATGCACATTATTAACTTGTGCTGCTAATATCATGAACAGCAGCTACGCTAATTCCTCTCCACTGCTTCTCTTTCTCTCCCCATCCCGAGGCATCCTGAGGTTGCTCCAGCCCCAGTCACGTCCCACCTTATGAAGATTGTGGACCTTTAAAGAAGTAGATGCCGACCCCGCAAACATCCCGAACCACCCAGAGACGTACCAGCGCCAATTGGAGTTTTGACATTGGACCTCTTTGAGTGTTTAAAGGCTCTGGCATGGAGAAGCTGGTGTTGGATTTGTGATGATCGCAAATGTTGAGCTATTTTATGAGTTGCTCAGTAGCTCCTAGTTTTATAACCACAAATGACTGTAAAAGGCTGTAGAAAGAACATTACTCATAATTTTACATTCCAGTGCTCATGTTAGTTCTCACTCTCTAGTGTTCTGTATTGTTTAAAGACTATAATCACACTCTTGATATCACCCAAATGAGGATGGGTTCCCCTTTTGAGTCTGGTTTCTCTCAAGGTTTCTTCCTCATAACATCTAAGGGAGTTTTTCCTTGCCACAGTCGCCATGGCTGCTCATCAGGGATAAATACACACCATTCACCTTAACTGTTAAATTCTGTAAAGCTGCTTTAGGACAATGTCTGTTGTGAAAAGCGCTATAGAAATAAACTTGACTTGACTTATATGAATTTAATGATCATTGCTAGAAGAAAGGTTGTAATGTTTACATAAAAGGATCACATTAAAGATACAAATATACGCATGTTGAGTAAAAGAAAACTGTCCTCATTTCACCACATTTTGTCGATTTGTAAAGATCGCTAATGTTACCAAACAAATTAGGAGTTATAACAGAGCTTTATACAGAGCGTATATTATCATATACGAGCTAGGAGCGGCCTCCAAGTTCCGAGTCTAATCACCTTGGAAAAGCTTAGATGAGGAGGAAACATTCCTGAAATTGTGAAAGGATGAATCAAGGAAAACTGCAATCCAGGGCAAATTCTTATTTTGTTCCAAAGGAAATTATTCGTGGCAGAAAGTGACTTTTTTTCTCAGAAAACAAAAACAGAACAACCAGGAAAGGTCTTTTGAGTGCACTTTGTTAATATTGTAGACAAGAATGTTTGCAGCTCATCATGTTTATTATTGTTTATTATTAATTTATGTTAATCCTTAGTTTATTGGACAATTATACTAAACAGTTGATGTAAAAGCATGTCCAGTTATGATCACATTTACATTTTTGGTCTATTGTAGATGTCTTCGTCCACAAGTCCATAAAAGCAGACGAGCACTTTCTAATCTGAGGCACAGGGTTGCCAGATTAGAGCTCTATTTCCACGACCAATAACTAAAGAATTTCCCAAAAACATGAAACCAAACTTTGGAATTTGTAAAACAGTGTAATGCAGTGGAAGCATACACAGAGATCACATGTAAGCATCTAAAAAAATGAGTATCTCTTCACTATAAAACCAAGGTGAATTAAATGCACAAAAATAACATCTGGCAACAGTGAAGACGGATTAGTGCGAGGGTACATCCGCTTTATCAGCTGGACACAGCAAATAATAATCAGACAAGAAGCGTAATAAAGAAAGACTAATCATAAGAATGCCTTCAATAAATCAGAGAAGTGTCAGTGTGTTATTGATTAATACTCATTCATTTTACAGGATATGAACAAATGCCATTCAGGCTTCATTGTTTATATATACAATCTAATTCATTTCTAGACAGACATGAAATAACTCATCACGTGTTTTTAGGACAGTCTATTATCATGTTATCTCCATTCATTATTAGGTCATCAGAATCGCAAATTCACTACAGCGTCATAAATCAACGCAATAAAGTTCAAGTCCAGTTCGCTTTTTCCGTGTATTAGAAAGAAAAGAAAAGAGAAACCTGCTTGGTTGTAAATACTTACTTTCTCCGACAATCGCTTTCAATCCGAGAGGAGCCATGATCCAGAATACGACTATTCCTCTCTCTCTCTCTCTCTCTCTCTCTCTCTCTCTCTCTCTCTCTCTCTCTCTCCCTCCCCCTCTCTCCCTCTCTCTAATCTTTATCAGAATCCAAGCTCTTTACAATCTCAGTCCAAACTCACCAAAGCACCACCATTAATATTCATCATCATCATCATCATCATCATCATCATCATCATCATCATCATCACCACCCAGACTCAGTGAGCAACACATTCACAATTCATAATCAATCACAGGAAACCAGAGCCATAGCTTTAGGCAAAGGGATTCAAGGTTTCTTTCATGATTTGGATGTTTTAACCTCAGGACTGAACGTCTAGCTAAACAAAGTCTAGGTGAACAGCAGGGTGATAAAGATGAAGTGAACCCAAATCTGGAAAAGACTGGACAGAATTTGAAGGAGGAGTTGTAATAATTGCATCCTCAGGTCATTATCCAGACGGAGACACCCTGGATATAGTCTATTCTAGCTCTACTCCAGGTAAAGACATCTTCAGATCTTAGAATCTGCCATACAGGAAGTGAGGTTGTATCTCAGCAGGAGCACTATAGGCTGACACACAACTTAGTAGCCATCTTCAGGATGATGACCCGAGGCTGCCATTATTACAACTCCTCGTCCTCAGGTGGGGTTGGAATAGTGACAGGATAAACAACTTCATTTGTTTCCAATGAAACTCTAAAATGCTCTAAAATGAACTTCATCATACCTTACCGTACATCATTGTGTTTAGTCAGAGTGTGTTCATTTACAGCTTGCGGAAGTTAAATCACAGGTGCTTCTAAACCATAACCAAATGTTTACATACACATCATTTATTATTATATGAAAAAAAAAATGTTTGCTCTATTTCACAGTCATATTTAGCTCTGTGTACTGGTCAGTGTTGCATTGATGTAGTTTTATTGTGTTGTTTTGTTGCACTAAATATTGTTAACACACATTTACACACATGCACTTTACATAATGTTCTGTGTATTGGTCAGTTTGTTCTAATGAGTTTTCGATTACCTTGTTGGTCCACCTTGGTCCTGGAAGAACATTGTTTAGTTCCACTTTGTACTGTACTGTATATTGTTGACAATAAAAGCCACTTGATTTGTTTGTATAGATGTTATTTTATACTATTTCTATTACAGAAAAATGCCCTATAATTATTAATATGGCAATGCTTTATCTGAGGGGCCGTTTATTTAGCATTTATAGAAGGAGTCTAAAGTGTCAGTGCTTTGTAACTTTCAGAATTAAAGCTGTAGCTGTAACTTTAATTCTCCACTAAAGGGCATGTTCACAATTACTTTTTGATTATTAGATTATTATAATCTACATTCTTTTGAAATGCTGTAAGCATGTTTGTTGAGAGGGATTTATAGTATTAAGCAAAGGGGATACTATACATTACAATGCAAAAGAAATATATTGCAATGTAAGATTTATATTAGGCATGTTTGGGTATGTACCCATTTCCTACATCTGAACAAATTCAATACAATTGCAGATTCAAAGGGGACAATGTAAATGGATCTATTTAAAATATATATACATGTGCAAAAACATATATTCCAAAACAAAGCTTTGGAACGAAACATTTTCAGTCTGATTAAGAAAATAGTCAGATTTAAGCATTTAAATGGCACATTTATCCGATTTAATGTATTATATGAGATCAATACTATCCCTTTTAATTCAACAGGAATTTTATTCAGATAAACTTATTCATCTTAACTGTGTTTTTTCGTCATTAATCAGTTCACTAACAGATTATTTGGTTGCATGAAGTTGCTTTGTATGTACTTCAGAGGTCTAAATCTGAATTTATTCACATTCGGTTCACAATATTTTAAGAATGGAATCTATAAGCATGGCTTTGTGATGTGCAGATTTGAATTTGTAAGATTTGGATGAAAATTAGCAACAGTATTGCCTTGTTTTCCTTTAAATGAACACCAAAGGATCATTGTTGTCACTGAATAAAAAGAAAAAAAAATTGTAATTATACAAATAATTATTTGTATTTGATTAAGTATGCCATTGCGCACTTTAAGCACTAGATGGCGCCAAGTTCATATTTTAACCCTTACAATTGAGCAAAAATCCCACACGTATATTTTGAAAGTTTGGCAAGAATAAACAAAAAGTTTGCCAGTTCGTGTCCAATCGTGCGAATACAGACATGGATTTCGTAATTATTAGTCGAGGTTTTTTTTTTGTTTGGAACAAGTGGAACGAAACGTGGAACAGGTTTGACATCTAATTTACATTTGAGGGAACAAAGACTGTTATCTAGATCAATTCATTTTCAGGGTAGTCTTTTTTTTTTTTTTCCAGACTTAAAATCTCAATTTTATTATACACAGACATATTTTTATGTGGTTCTGGTGCACAGTAGATGTGTGTTGTAGAAGGGAATAAACACTAAAAGAAATGAGATTGATACATTTAAATGACAATCATGAATTGGTTCCTGCTTCGTCTTCCTCAAAGTCAATTTGAACCCCTGAATCCTCGTACCAGCGCGTTGTTACGTCACAATATGTTACGTCACAAGTTCAGCTCTGGTCAACTTGTATTTTGTGCACTGGGATGCGTAACCTATATTTTACTGGGCTCGCATTAATCAGGGCTGTCCGTAAATTCTGTTATGTTTAGGATGAAAACCGAAGCTCCACCCGTGATTAAAGGGTGTGGTTAAACACACACACACACACACACACACACTCTTACTCTTTACCTCCTGTACTAAAACTCCACCTCGGCCATAAGCACTGGTCCTTAGAAAGGCAGGGCCTCGATAAAACACCATCAATCATAGTTGAGGGTGTGTCCCCTACACGCTCCATGATGAACTGAGCTTCTCGTTCCTTGTGACTCACTTCATCGCTTCTCCACTGTCTGGTTTGCAGAGAAAAGCGTCTGGAGAAAAAAAAGAGTAAGCAGCTGCCTTTGAAAAGTTTTCTGAAACGGAAGAGACTGGATATATATCGCTGATTTGGTCGCAATGGGGGATTTGATCTCAAGCCACCTGGATGAGGGCAAACGGGAGATCATTACAGGTGAGTGTTTACTGATCCGACTTCTGTTAACAAACAAACAAACAAGAGTCACACTTTACACCCTGCGATCCTCTTGTGGATCTTAATTCATAAATTCATAAATGTACTTTTCTCCAAGGCTGGACTTCATCATGACCTCATTTCCTAACACACAGTGCTTTATTTAGGTTTTTGTTTAACACCAGTGTACAGGGAGTGTGGATCCTGTTGGGACTCGATGTTGGTGCACTTTTTCAGTGTGGCGACGTGGCGCGCTGTTTCCCCTTCCTATATAGAAAGAAAGGGAAAAAAAAAACCAGTGTTTAATAGACTCTCTACTTATCCAGTGGTTGTATTTTTTTTTTCTTCCACTTTTTCTTCTCCTTTTCAACCACGATGTTAAACCCAACCCACTGGTATGAGTCACCTGAGCAGCTGGTGAGTTTCCTCAAACCCTGGTTGCCATAATGAACTTTTCAGGGGCGCCAAATATATTGCTCATGCACCACTAGTACTGTAATGCCATTCCAAAAAACGGTTCCTAATCCGATTTGATCGTCCAATTTAATTTTCCAGGTCAGAATCTCTGGGTGTTTCATGAATCGCAACTCGGTCCAACCATTTGACTCTGAACAATCGGTCCGGGTCAATCTTTAACCATGTCCGATCAAAGGTTTACTGATGTGGGTGCCGTCTTCCAAGGAATATTATTATTTAAATATGTATTTCTAAAGCACGTTATTGCTAAGTTATTGGTTTAGAAAATAATCACAGATGAGTTTCACACCTCACTGAAATATAATTCAGATCTGTCGAGGATTTCTGATCTAAGGAGGGTGTGAGGGAGTAAAGAAATAAAGGGTACCGCATTTAAACGTATATTTAAGATGGCATCTCAGGAATTAGTAGATTTACCACTGTAAAGGGAGGAGTGTGGCTGGATAGCACATCACTCGACATAGGGATCATTTAGACCTAATTCAAGCTTTAAATCCCATGCCAAAAATGCTCTTTCCGTTGACTATTTTGTAGCTCACAAATGTAGCTGAACAACATGGGTGTTTAATTTGCTTCCGATCCAGCTGGAGCAATGTTCTCAGTGTGGCACAGCAGGTAAAGTTGTGGCCTTATTGCTACAAGGTCTTGGGTTTGCGCCTGAGTTTAGTTGACTGTCTATGCAATGTTTTACATGTTCTCTTTTTATTCATCTGGGCTATCTGATGGTTCTTTTGAAGGTTTCCTTTACAATCCAAAACCACGCTGGTGATTAAATCAACTCTAGGTGTGGCAGTGTGGGCGTTTGTTGGGATGCAGCTTCAGAAACCACTCCCTGTCCTTGATACGGCTTGCTCATTGCAAGAACATTGTGAATAAGCCATAACCGAACATTTAGATTAAGTTTCTAAAATGTTCTCTTTATCAGACTTCAGAACACCGAAGTCAAGGATTTGTCATGAATTATTCATTCAACTATTCATTCCTTCCTGAGGTCATCATCCAGTGAAGCATAAGAATAGAAGCTAACTCCAGCACTTCCTGTGGAGTTGCCCCCTGAGCTTTGTTTCTTTGCTTATTTTATACAAAGCACTCGTTTCTGCAAGATTTGGCAGAATTCAATTTAGAGCTTGTAACACTGGAATTTACCTCCATATGGAGCTTTAAAAGGTCACAGGTCAAAAGTAAGACAGAGCTTCAACAGGAAATACCACAGTAGCATATTAGCCCCAAGGCCAAATGGTTTTTACGGGGCACCAGCGGGGAGTGGGTGTGTTGCTTCATGGAGTAAGCATATCTAGCTGTCAATTCTTGCTAATGTTTAACGTCTTATGCAACACAATGTTTAAGATAGATAATCCCCTCCCTTATTATCAGTGTAGCTCTCAAAGTGTAGGGAAATCGCTGCGTGTTGTCCCTTTTTGACCAGCAAGCAAATTCGTAGTCACCCACAGTGCTGATCTGAAGTCACTCAAAAACGATGTAGAAATCACTTAGCTGGAATTTCAAAGAATTGTTAAAAAAATAAATAAATAAAAAAAAAAAAGGCTATAATGGCGATAATGATCAGAAGAACCAGTCCATTACCTAAATAGAGTTTCCTTTAACACATGTCAGTGTGATGTTTAAAAGTTTCCATGATCAGGTCATGCTTGTGCTCAGTGGTGAAGTCAGCACTGGTGAGGCTCTCAGGACAATTAGCATATGTGAAGAGCTTAGCACATTAACAAGCAAGCGTCCGGACAAAAACAAGGCTAGCATTAAGCAGCTGATAAGCTCCGGTTCATGAAATAGAATAATGAAAAATAATTTAAAATGTAGTGTTTCACTCCTATGTCTGTGCTAAAATGGTTGCCCTAAGGCTGACTATGGTTTTACATAATAACATACCTCATAATTACACATTTCAAAGATTTGCTGTGTCCTTTTGTATAGCTCTTGTAATTTGAATTCCTGTTGTAACATTGAATAATATAACTGTAATATAATTAATTATATTGTCTTAGCTGGAAACCTGTCACACTTCCAAATCTATAATATTTCAACTCTTTGCCTGTATTTCTGTAAAACTGACCTGAATTCTACAATGTTTTTGGAAAATATGATAGTAAACCAGGCAGCAGTAACTGAGCATGCTGGGTCTGGGGTGAACCTAAAAGCGGTTTCGTCAAAGCCTGAAACTTCATTTGGGATTTCCTGCTTGCAGAGCGAGATGATCTCCCTAAGGATTGCAAGGCTCAGAGATGAATTTACCAGCACATGAATGCTCAGTTTGCTGACTGCAGTAATTCTACAATATCCACAAGCTTATTTAAGAATGTCTCTAAATATATTATTTAACTTTCATTTATTTTTAACCAATAAAATAATATATATAAATAAACTGTTTTTTTAATAAAGTGGTTTAATTACCTCTCTGACCCTTCTATAACTTTAACCTTTAAAAAAAAAATGGTAGTATGCTCGTATTTCCAGAGCTAGTCAGCTAGCTAACTAGATGAACTAGCATTCATTTGATGACAAAAATGGAATTATGGCATCATATTCTCAGGTTTTTGATTTAATATTAGTATTTTTCTCAATTAGCTTTGTGTCTAGAGGTTTCTATATATCGAGATTTCCATTTATATCAGGTTTAACAGCTCCAAACGAAGGTCAGGAAAATGATCCGATATCCTCCAATCATTTTCATATTCATAGTATTATATTGTCCATTTGCATATCAAAACATGAAGTTATGTATAGAAGTCATTTTAATTTAATACAAAACCTATGATCAAGAAAGAAGACAAGAAGCAGTAGTAGTGAGGAGTTGGGGAGAAAAGTAAATCACAGAGAGTTTAGTACAAAGAAATAAAAAGTGCATTTTTGTCTGAAACACTGCTGATGAATGATTTTTCTTGTGAACAACAGTAAACTATGATTAGTCATTTGAAGTGATAATGGTTGGTGATTGGTTGTTGGGAACAACAGAAATTATTTGATCGGATTAAATTAGTGATTTAATTGGGAACCATGGTGATTAGTGATTGGTATTTAGGAACAAGGTTGATCTGTGATTAGATTTTGGAAACACGTTTGCTTAATATGTACAGGTAGTCGTCGACTTGCAACCTATGCAACTTACGACCATTCGACTTTACGACCACAATCGCTAGCCGCGGCGTACGTTATTTTTTTTTTACCAGCTTCCGGCATAATTTCACAGTACTGTACATATAGCCTACTCTACTTACGACCAAACAGTGTTACGACCGATTACGGTCCCAATTGTGGTCGTAAGTCGACGACTACCTGCATTCGTTGGGTGCAATGGTGATCAGTGACTGGCCATCAGAAATAATGGTAATTAGTAATTTGTCATTAGAAATAAAGGTTATTAGTGGTCATCTAGAACAGTGGTGATTAGTGATGTTGGACAATCTAGAGGAATGAAACACTATCAACCAGTTTTGTGTACAGAGCCAAATTAAACTGCATTGATACATGCCCTTTCTCATTTACTGAAACTAGTGGAGTAGCTGGGACTGCAAGACAGCTGGGATTGCAGGGCTGAAATGGCGGGCGGGGCGGCAGGGCAGATAAAACACAGTGAACCAAGTGGGGTATTGGTTATAACAGTCTCAGACAGGCATTTTCATAGATTTTGTCTACATTGTGCAAGATGTGGAGATGTGTGTGGAAACTTGATACAAATGCAGATGTATGGAAAGAGGATCTGTTTATATGATTTTATTCATGCTTTGCACTTTAAATGTTGCTTGCATCACTTCCTGTGCTGGTAATGATTCTTTTTCTCTTACCGGTTTACACTGGTTTGTGTCTTAGGCAGGGATGAAGTGCCATTTCAAGTATCACATGAAACTAAGTGACTCAGACGTATACACACACACACACACCCACACACACACACACACACACACACACACACACACACACACACACAC
>JAAIIK010000087.1:20399-43074 GCA_014706435.1 Silurus glanis | reverse complement strand
CACACACACACACACACACACACACACACACACACACACACACACACTTTGTCTCTCCCATTCCCGAGGCCCTTCTCATGAACTGTACTCCTGTTTTACTGTTTGTTGTTCTCCAGTACTTTCTAGTCACATTCTGAATAAAGTGTTTTCTGTATATATTGGCACATCATTAATAAATAATAAAAACATAATCCACTTATTGCTTTTAAAGTGATCCGTATCGTTGTAAATAATATTTTAAGTAAAAAAAAAAAAAAAAAAGACTTCTGTTGTATGGTTACACCTTTAAAGGGTTCTTTTCTCTGTAGTGGGGTTCTTATTATGGCTGAAAAAAATACTCGAGTAATTCGAATATAAGAAATCATTGAAGCAAATAATTTTTGTTTGGTCGATTAAACTACACACTGGTTAATATATTTCCTTGAAGACCGTTATTACTGATGCACCACCCGCTAAACACTGGAGTGTTCTAGACAGGAAAACAAGACGCTGCAGAATGAAAAAATGGAGGAATGGGGAGAAAACAGCAAGGGTCGAGGAGAAGATTCATATAAAAGTCCGTTTCCGCCACATAAAAATTGCCTAATTCCGACTTTTTTCCTCGCAATTCTGTCTTTATTTCTGGCTATTCCGACTTTTTTGCTAATCGTGCAGCGTCACTCCCTCTGTAGTGCCAGAAAGCTTTACACATTTAAAATTAAATAGGCTACAATCAATAGAATCGCATGGCATCAAACGAAGTCTCCGATTAAACCTTTTCTGAAGAGAAACTCTAATGTAGTTCATGAGATGGTGTCTAGTTAAACATCTGTAACCAAATTCCTTGTGTGTGTCAACACACTTGGCCAATAAACTTGATTTTGATTACGATTTAAGCATTCTCTAACAGGAAAACTCCATTTTAAGGGTGAACCTTAGTTTTAGAAATGTTAGAAAGTTTTACTTGATGTCTTATTTGAAAGGGAGTTTTTCCAATTCCATCTAGTCAGAAACCCTTTTTGGGGAAAAAAACTTCGTTGTATTGTTAAATCCATAAGTGTTCCCCTAAGAAGGATAAACCAATAAAGATGCCAAAAGGAACTTCACTCCTGCTTGCAGTTCCAGACACTGCTTTCTTCTTATGTGTTACTAAAAGTTCGACTCATGCTGTCAGTAAAGTCTTTAATCATCCTTTATTAAAGCAACACTGACAGAGATGCCCGTTTGAAAGAAGCCATAAAAAACAATGAGGCCTGGTTTTATTCTCACACCTCAGGGCTCGGAGAACCTGAAGGAGCGGCTTCACACAGAACATTGGGAAACTGTTTGATAATTATCTGTGTAATGCTGCTTTGAGACAATGTCCATTGTTAAAAGCAATACACAAATAAAAATGAATTAAATTGAATAACAATGTTAATTAATTTAACATGTTTGCAGGCTTGCTTTAAGTATACAGAGCAAGTCATGTTGCATAGGGTTTGAGGTATGACAGAGGTTAGCACAGCGAGCATACATTTCACACACACATCCTGAATGTTCACCATGAGCTATGACTAATTTATCTTTTTAGATGCCCTTCTCCCACTTCAAGAACATATACACACACAGCATGAGCCTAATGCCATGTATGGCTTTGGATCTGATCTCCAATGACTTATAGGGGCATAGCATAAACATATGTAGAACATATATATATATTATACGTGTGTATATATATGTATGTGTATATATAAAATATTTAATGTTTTTATTTAAATGTTACAATTGGTTCAATGTTAAATATTTTCTTTATTTAAATATTTATTTATTTTTTGGTTTGAGCCATTTATCAAAATGTAATTCATGTATTAAAAAAAAATTCTCGTTCCAAATTTTTTTGTAATGATAAAAAATAAAGAATAAAAAAAAAGACATGTTCATAACACTTGGGAACAAGATCATCATTATGCATTGCCACTACATAACAGGCATGCAAATGAGATAATTAGATACTTAGATTTGAGATAAAACAAATATTTAAATCATATCCATGACTTAACACAAATAGGATACAGGATACTTCAGTCATGGTCAAAACTTAGTAACACAAAGGCATGAGATGATTAAGACATGAGTACTACATTAGAATGCAAAGGAATGAGATGATTAAGTGATGTCTATATTGAGGCTTGCAACTATTTTCAGAGCACTATAGTAGATCTCTTACTTTTAATAAAGTTTCTATATTATTTTGTAAATTATTACTGCTATTTGATCTACTTAATATGTGAACGATTTGGAGAAGTGGTGCTGGAACACATTTTATAATCAGAAAGAGCTTTTTTTCCAAGTTTTTTTGCACTTTTGTTTGCATTTTGTGAAGTTCTTTTCATATTTAATGAACGATGGCAATGCAGTTTCTGGTCAGGGTTGAAATTTTTGTCTTTGTGGTAAATAGGTATGAAAAAAATTTGGATTATAGACTAAAACCTTAAGTTTCTGGAAAGGTCAGAAGTTGGGGCCTTGCAACTTTCCCTCTTGTTTAATGGAATTTGTTGAGGTTCTTTTAGCAAGAACGTTTAGTCTTAATTGAAGAACTTCTCATTGACTAGATATTTGCATCTACGTTAAAAGTATACGGCAGACTCCCTTTTCCAGAGTGACCCACAAAGATCTAATTGATCCAAATGAGCAGTCGAGGGTTAAGGGTATTGCTTCAGGGAGCACGAGTGAGCGCTTGGTAGTTTAGGGATTTGAGTTCAAAATCTTCCAAACAGAAATCCAGCATCTTAACCACTGGGATATACCCCTTCCCGACTTTTTCTAACACTTAATTGCCCAGTCTCTTTCATCTGATGTAATTTCTACATGCTTTAATTTCTTGTTTATTATTTGATCCTCAGTAGGCTCTAGTACTCATCCACCATAGTTATACTGAGGTTCAGAAATGGACATTGTAATCCTTCTCAATTATCGCATTTTTATGGCAGTGCACCTTAGTATATTTATCTTAAGTTTGTAATCTAGCGTACCAGTGTAGATTTATTCATCGCTAGAGACTCCAAGCACTTTTGTACGTCGTTCTGGATAAGGGCTAAATGGCACAAATGTGAATATACACCCCATTCTTTTCGGAGAAAGTACTGTATGATGGAAGTATAATGGAACTTCTCTTGATAAAGAGATGTTATTTTGGTGCAATGAGATTCAGCACAAGTGGAATTACTCTCCACCATCGGTCTGCTTTATATATGTTTGGCATTAATCTTTGAATGAACATGGTTTATGCTACACAAATGTAAAGGGCCTATGCAGAGAAAGGAGCTGTGGGGGTAACAAATGGAGAACTTGTGGAACGGTGTGAATCTTCTTTTGCATTGTCTATTCGTGTTTTTGATGCGTTCATTTTAAAAGTGGATATGAAGTGAAACTAAAATGATTAACTTTTATAGGACCTTTTTTTTTTTTTTTTTTATCCTTACGAACCTTAATTCACTATAATTCACATAATTATAAAAATAGTTTGGTAGTAAAAGTGTGCATTTGTGATTTTTGTGTTTTAAAACTTGAGGTTTTAGCAACAGGGAGGAAATGGCAAGCAGCAGGTTATCAAAATATATTCCAGGTTCCAAACAGGTTATTTTAAGTGAAAGCATAGAAAATTTCAGATTTCTTAAAGAATATTGTGCAAGTAAAAAAAACCAAATAAACCCACAACAGGGTGTGGTGTTATAGGAAAATATACAATTATTAGCTGGAGCTTTTTACATGTACCGCATATGTCCTGAAGTGTTTTTCAACAGAAATTTGCAAATTATTCAACACCACGTCATACTTTGCCTGTAATTATGTTTAATGCTGGGAACATTTTCCAGCTGTTTCAGTCAACAAGATGCTAAAAGCAGAATAGATGCAGTGCAGTAATAGCTTTACTTCTGACAAAGAGCTGACAGTGGAGAATCTTTGTAGTGTTGTTAAATGAACAACTTCTAAAAGAAGACATCAGTCATATTTGAACAACACCTGTCAACCAATGAGAATCAGGAATTCGAGAGCTTTTTTTTTGTTTGCACTCTTGATATTGTACATGCATACCTAGCAAATCTGTGTAGTGTTAGTCTCTGACTAATTTGTGTTCCTGACATGTCTAGGAACTTACTAGAACTATTACTAAAAATTTTCTTACTGTCCGAGTACAAAATGTGACCCTAGTGACCTTTTATCAGATCCCATCATACACCTCCCCCCCATGCATACAGATTCCAGTTCTGTGTTTCTCTCCTTTCTGCCCTGCATTCATCATGCTCTTCTCTTGCTCAAAGCATTTTAAACAAACAGGCAGGAATGTTCCCTTTCCCCCTCCCTGGATCCCTACCAGAGCCTACACCCTTTTGAGAATACTTTCACAAGTGAGGCCCTTAACACAGATTTGGATCGTCTCTTGTGTATATCTTGTGAAATTTTGGCTTTTTCAGGAATACAAACAGGTTAATAAAGAGCTGGCATGGTTCCCAATGTCGACTTCAGCGTTGGCACAGTGACTCATGCAGGCAAGTGCCCTGAGCTGTGAAGCACAAGCAATGCAAACTGTACTTTTTGATTAAAAACCAAAAGCAGAATGTGAATTGCTGTTAATCTTTAACTCGTTGTGGATGCGCTAAACCCACTCACTAGCATGGATTAGTGTGTATGTGTTTGCGTGTATAAATTCAGATATATTCAGATGCAAATTATTACATTTTATAACCACCACACCGCTAATTTGACGAATCTTGACCAAACATCACATCCCTAGAGTTTTTTTTTTTTCCATCTCACATATCTGAATTTTGTATGTGTGTTTTGTCCAGCAAGGACAGCCGAAGTCCTGGACGAGTTCAGGCGCATCTATGAGCAGCAATACGCCGTGGCACTTTTTAACAAGGTGCGCTATGACGTGGAGGGAGGAGGAGGACCTCAACCTCAGCTCCTGCACCGCAAGGTAATGCCTCCATCTTTATTTTCTTCGCAATTTGTCATGACTTGCCAAGTGCACTCCATGGGAAAAAGACAGTTTGCCAGGAAACCCCTGTCGTGCCATCCTTGCAGTTTTGAGCTGGTTCTTGGCTGGCTGGCTTTTCATTCTTGACAGTAATGAAGGATTACCTGCACCACTAATTGTGCTGTTGTGAAAACCTGCTTTAAAATCTGCATGATTATCTACTGTAGCTATCTAACGAATTTAGCGTACAAAATATCCAGATAATCATTTAAAATGACTGAATGATTGCAACTGTTTGCATCTTAATATTTAACTGTTAATAATAAGTTAGTTGCTATAAATAAGACTACTGAAATGGGTGGTTAACAGCGTTGACTAGCTTCAGGGGCTCTCTTATCTGTCTTTAAACATTTCAGCCTTAAATTTTTATGTCGCCAATCTAGCTAACCTTTGGTCCGATAAGCCACCTCCCGCTAAATAATTTGCATAAATACAGTTAATTAAATCAACCACTATAAAGCATTAGCTACAGAAGCCAAGCTGGTTCATGTCTAGACAAGTAGAGTTGCTGAATTTAGTTTTTTTCCATGTTCATAATTTATTTAGCACCTAGAGTTCTAACCTTTGTACTAACTAAAGTACTCCCAGGGAGTAATTTTTGTGTACAGTAAAAAATTATGGGAAAACAAATTTTTGCATGTAACATATTTTGAAGTTGACTTTAATATAATCTATAGGTAGGTTGGAATTTGCTCTCATTTAGCTTTTTTTTGTAATGTTTTCAGGTGCCTCTAGAGAACAAGTCGATCTTCTCAGGGATGCTGCTGCAGTTTATAGAGGAGAACAAAAAATGGCGGAATCGTTTTCTTTTCGTCCCAGATTCATACAGGATCAGCTACTACGAAAGCAAGCAGGTAACTAGCAGGGGGGCCAATTTGGGAACAAAGACAATTTGCAGACTGGGTCATTCACTTTAAATTGAATATGCAGTTTTGCATCAATGCCATGGACAAATAATGCTTAAGCTTGAGTGTGCCTTGGTATAGATCCTACGTTTCTGAAACTGTGCTGGAGTATCGTTTTTCTACCAAAAAATATTCCCTCAGTTGTGCCCTGTGCATCCTGGAAGAGAAAACATAGAAATGTATTTTGTTTTATTTAGTGCTGCAACTAACGATTATTTTGTTAATCAATTAATCAGACGATTATTATTATTTTATTCTTTCGAATAAATGATTAATCTGGTTAAAAAAATTATTAGATGTTTTGCTTATAACTATATAAACTAATTACTCTAATTAAGGGTATTTAAGTATAAAAATGTACTTAAAAAAATGCAAAAGCTACATATTGAGTTTAACCATCTTTTAATTTAGACATTTTAACGCTTGTTGGGGATTTTTCCTTGGAACAAACTCACTCATGCTGGGTTGATTCTTTTCTAAAAAAAAAAATAAAAAAAGAACAGCAGTTGAGTACAATTTGTGTAAATTAACATTTGTATTGTTTTAAGTTGTTTAGTAGCAAGTTGACAACCTTAAAATATTCAATATAAAATATAACGCAACATTCTTTTGACAATTGTTGTTGAAAGAAATACAGACATTTAGTTTAGTTGTAAAGATATAAGCATGTAGAATTAATAATTATAATTAACTAATAATTAATTAAATTATATAATAATAATAATTAAATTATATATGCATAAATTAAATATACAAACATTGTATACAAGCATTTGAACGTAGTAAAGTCGCAGTAAATCACGATTGAAAACGGATTAGTCACTGTTTTTGTAGACAAATGCTATAAAAAGAATGGACCGGAGAAGTGCAGCAAGCTTACAGGCTTTATTATAGAAAGGAAAGTTTGATGCATTGGTGTACAAATGCATAAGCATTCGCTAAAAACCACAGCATTGGCTAAAAATGTAATCGTTTACTGCTGCCTTTATTTGTTGCTTCAGATTTAGTGTTTGTTCGCAGTGAATCTGTTCTGTCGTTACTCACGAGCGAGCTGATTGCGCAACCTGATGCTCGTAAGTCACGATAGAACAGATCCAGTGCGACTGTCCCGACGTTAGCACAATAGCACTTCATTAAACTCTACCATTTTTACATGATGAGTACTTTTTTCCCACGTTTTGAACCCCGCGGCTTAAACAATGAAGCGGCTTATTTATGAATTTTTCCTGGGGTTTTCCCGGTTTCACAAACTTCAAGCCAAAAAACTGAGCCCCATAACATTAGACCAATGAAATTTCCGAACGGAAACGAAAAAACGCACCTCACCTGTGTTCTGAGCTGCACGGCATCGGGAGAAAAAACGTTTTTTTTAAACTCACGACGATGCCAAAAGATAAACTCCTGAGAGAAATAGTTGTGAAAGGAAGGAGGAAGACAGTGAACAATGACTTTCTTGGTAGGCTACTGTTTAGATACAAGCCGTTGTAATGCGTTGAGTCTGGGTGAAGGGAGAGCTCGCTAACTCCAGTTGCAACAGAAATCATATAAGCACAGACAGGTTTCCAAAACTCGTGCTTTTTTATTTTTCTTGGCAACAGCGTTACGGGTTAGTCAAAGAAACTTAGAAATAAGCATCAGAAAATAATAAGGACATATTCCTCGTCTTGCACACATGCAGTAATACCGGAAAAAATGCGGCGGCAGGCTATTCCCAAAATGCCGCTCTGCTCTTAAAGGAGCCACAACATATTTCACCCGTTACACCGTGTAACAGACACTGTCTTTCGTTAAAGCCTGTGTAAAGTTCATTAGTTTCAGTGTAGACACCTGTGGCTTATAGACAGGTGCGGCTTATTTATGTTTAAAATAACAATATTTGTCAAATTCAGTGGGTGCGGCTTATATATGGGTGCGCTTTATAGTCCGGAAATTACGGTATACAGTTTTTGCTTTCCGTGCTGCTGTTTCACCTTCATCTGTGAAACCAGTGTTTTCTTTTTATGTGCTCGTGTATAACTGTGGTACTTTCATGCTCAGGCTTCTTTGTTGTGTTTAATATAAAATGCTCCCATGCCTTGGATGACTTGGGACGCACACTTTTTCCTGCTGCCGGTTGACCCTGTACACTCCACCATTTTGCAAGTGGCTGTGTTATCTTACCACCATACCTATCAGACTTTTCCTGTTGCAGCTGGTGGTTCATTAAGTCTAATGTAAATAAAGACTATAATGTCCTGTTGTTGACTGCATTTATTCCCATGAATCATTTTAGGTTTTAAAACAAAGGAATAAAAAGGTCTTTGTGTGTGTGTGTGTGTGTGTGTGTGTGTGTGTGTGTGTGTGTGTGTGTGTGTGTGTAAAAAGTCTGTTTAAAGTGTTTTGAAACATATGAGGGAAATCTAATCTTTTAAATCTTAAATGGAATAAATGTATTATTAAAAAAAAAAAAAAAAAATATATAATATATATATATATATATAGGCACCCCTAAAGATTTTCTACACAAAATGAAACTTGTTATAAATTCAATTGAGTAAATAGGGATGCTTGTTCATGACTTATTGGGACACCTGACCTCTCCTGCAATATGTGGTTCTTCTTCAAACTGTTTCCACAAAGGAGGACATCTTAGGATGCTGTATAATAAAAAAAAAAATGCATTCACTTGAACTTAGAAACCCAAACATGTTCCAGCTTGGCAATGCCCCTGTGCACAAAGTGAGCTTCATGAAGATATGGTTTTTAAGAGGAAGAACTTGAGTGGCCTGCTATAGAGCTCTGATCTCAACCCTACTGAACACCTTCGGGATGAACTAGAACGCCGACTGCACCCCAGGCCTCCTCACCTCACCTACATCACTACCTGAATTTACTAACACCCTTGTGGCTGATGTCCACAAGCACACTCTAATATCTAGGAGAAAAGTAGAGGGAGTTATAAAAGCAATTTGGGACTAAATGTGGAATGCGATACTCAAAAAGCCCATGTGATTTATGACCAGGTGTCCGCAAACTTTTGGCAATATAGTCTATAAGGAGATATATTTTATTGTTAAAATAAAATAGTTTTTCTCCCTGGATCATTGTTAGCAGTAAATGGTAGATCTTTGGGCAACATATCTGACATTTAAAAGGTGCAAATGGAAATAAAGAAAATCTAATATAATATTTGAGAGCTTAAATGCAGACTGACCACTTTTCTAATTGCGTATTGTAAATGCTTATAGTTTTCTAGATTCTAACACAAATAGCTTTTGGGCAACAAAGCTGGTGGATTTAATATCAATAAAAGCATGATTACACTGAAAAGAGCCTGTTAAGTGTACTGTAAAGTTTTTTTTTTCTTTTTCTTTAGAGGCTCCAGGAGCTGAATTAAATGCAGTACCTAGATATTATTTGAAAATATGGCCAAGAAGTGGGTCATAGTTGCCTTCTCCAGCAAATAATGATCCAAAACTTACATTTTAATTCACACAAATATCACAACAACCACAGAATCAAACTCTTGGCATGGCTCTTCCAGTCTTTCAGTTTTAATTTCTGATTGGAGAGTCCAAAAGACAGAGGACCATGAAGGTTGTTAAGAGATTGTGTATTAAGGAATAATCTGAGATTCCTTGCTTTGTATTTTGTAGTTTCATGAACCATTATAGAAGACAATTCTGTCGCTTGTGAATTACCTGGTAATTTAATTTATTCTGATAATATATTAGTAAATGTTCATCTTTATTTAAATTAATGGTAGAGGTCCCTCATGACTAAGCTAATTTAACCACTGAGACATTTTTGTCATAACTGTTTTATCCATGTCCATGTTTACCAATACTGATCACTGGAGATGCTGATTTTAATCATGAAATATAAAAAGGCATTTGTTTTTATTTGTATCCAGGCCCATGATCGAGGGCTTCAGCCCAAAGGAAGCATCAACTGTGCTGGTTACAAAGTGCTGATTTCACTGGATAAGTATGTGGAGCTCCTGGACACCAGCCTTCCTGGTAAGACAGCAAGATGTTTCAAGTCATGTCAGGCAGGCTTTTATTGTCATTCCAAATATACACCGATCAGGCATAACTTTATGGCCACCTCCTAACATTGTGTTGGTCCAACTTTTGCTGCCCAAACAGTCCTGACCCGTTAAGCATTAGGAGCATTAAATTCTTCAGAAATGTGAGCTACAGAAGCTCGTCTATTGGATCGGACCACACAAGCCAACCTTCACTCCCCACTTGCATCAATGAGCCTCGGCTGTCCATGACCCTGTCGCCGGTTCACCACTGTTCCTTCCTTGGACCACTTGGATACTGACCACTGCAGACTGGGAACATCCCACAAGAGATGCAGTCAAACTCGCTTTCAACGTATCAGTTTCCTAGACAAAATGTTCACTTGCTGCCTAATAATATCCCACCCACTAACAGGTGCCATGATGAAGAGATAATCAGTGTTATTCACTTCACCTGTCATAATCTTATGCCTGGTCATTGTATACATTACAGTGCAGAGTGAAACAAAACCGCTTTCCCACAAGACCAAGGTGCTACATAAAACTACATAAACAAACAAAAGATGACACAAAACTAGCTAGAACAAGTGCACATGAGCAACATTTAGTGCAAAACAGCACCAGACAGTGAAACTAGACCAGAGCAGTTCAGTTTAGTTTAAACAGCAGTTTTTTGTTTTTCTGTCTGTGACTTCTTAGCAATGTTGTCATGTTTGCACTAATCGTGCAGTACCAGGGTAAATGATAGTATAATCCACTAGAAATAGAATGACTCGAATGAATCAAGCTGAAAATTGCAGGTGGTAGGAATTGTGGGCATCTGTGAGAGTGAGGAAATTAAGATGACGTTTGGAAATGAAGAAATGCGGAACGAGGTATTGAGGGAAGTCATGGTCTTGTAGCACGTAATCCTATAGCACGTGGCGCTTGACTCATGCTACAGTGGCTGAAGCAGCTTTAATGTTGACTGGTGTTAAATCTGTAAATCTGGTATTGAACAGATTCTTTACACATCATAGTGGAGACTTTCATTTCATTCATCTACATTTCTGTGGTGTGTGTGTGTGTCCCCTCAAGATGTAAAAGCTAAAGCGAGCAGTTCTCCCTTCCTGAAATGTGCTACGCAGTACCCGCTCATCCTTTGGCACCCATACGCACGCCATCACTACTTCTGCGCAGCCACAGAGAAAGAGCAAGAGAAGTGGCATGCTGTGTTTCAGGATTGTATCCGACATACCAACAACGGTGAGTCACTGAGCAAGATGATGCAGTGTGTTTCAAATAGGTGTGTGGGGGAATAAACAGTAAAAAGCTTTCTTTGATGTGCCTAATTGCATGCCTGAATCTGAGTAATGTATTCTGTGAGCCCCATGTTCCAGGACTTCTTGGCCGCTTATCTCATTTCATCATGACCCTTTATGTCTACAATGATTAATCAAATTAGGCAGATAGTCGATTAGGGTGATGACACTGGATTATTTTACAGGCCACAGGATATATGAACAGGAGGGAAATTTGATCAGAGCTTTGTATACAGTAAAAATTCTTTTCAAATGCTGGAGAATAGAAAGAATTCTGTAGCTCAAGGCTGTGAGACGGAAAGAGAGCTTGATGAAGATGAGGTCAACATGTACTGTTAGCATGCAGAAACTGGAACAAAATGTTATTTGCTGTAGTAGTTTAACAACGAATACTTGACATTTTAAAGGCAATGATTCATTCTTACATTTTCATTGTTTTCATTTGTAATTAGATCTAAAAGAATCTGCGACATTATTCTCAAACTGTTACTATACACTCATCATCCATTTTACTAGGAACACCTGCTCATTCATTCAATAATCTATTGTCAATCATGTGGCAACAAAGCAATGCATAATACATACAGAGACATGCCAAGAGCTTTGGTTAATGTCCACATTAAACATCAGATTGGGTGAAAATGTGACTATGGCATGGTTGTTAGTACTAAACCGGCTGGTCAAAATATTTCAGAAACATCTAGAACTGTGAGCACCAGTTTTTGGGACATCAAAGGTTAATGAATAGACTGGTTTGAGCTGACAGAAAGGCAATGGTAAATCAAATAACCACTCTTTACACACATGATGAGCAGATAAGCAGCTCCAACAGCAAAAGAATTAGACAGGTTTCAGTCTTGCCAGTTGAGAATTTGAGGCTTGAGTGTGTACTGACTTAAAACTGGACAGGTGACCTTTTTATAATCTAGAATCTGGTTATGAGAGTTACTATAGTCTACCTGTCCTGTCAATCCAGTCTGGTCATTCTCCTCTGACCTCTCCCATCAACAAGCTGTTTGACCGGATATCATTCTTTGGAAAAATTCGCTGAAGATCACTATTTTCTGATCTACTCCACAACAGTCAAGAGTTATTGAGATATATAGATTGATTCATATTTGATACTTGATTGCTAGACTGGGTAACTTCATGAATTAGCAGGTGTACAGATTTTAAATATTATTAATCCAGGTTGAGGTCATTTATACTAAGAGAGATTGCTTCAGAAATAGTATGGGCTGTATGAGGTAGATATAACAATTTCTCATACAATCTACATGGTGGTTGGGACTTCTGAATGAAGACTCTGGTTTGGTAACAATTGAGTTTTGTAATTTCGTCATTTTTTCTTTTCTTTCTTTCTGTCCTTGTCACTCACTTTCTGTGGAAAAATGAAAGAGATCATTTTGTCTTGTCTAAACTTGGTGTTTGGTGAATCTTGGCCCACTGTCTTGCAAGTCTTGTTATTGTTTTTGAATTGCCTCCGACTCTCACAGTAAGCTGACTGACAGCAGTTTTTCTGAGCAACCCTGTAATGCCACACAAACAAGCCTACGCTTGTCAACTCTTGGTCTGAAAATCCGAAACCTTCCCACGTTTTATTAATTCACACCTTTTATTTGGAGATTTCCTGAAATCAGGATGAACTTTTAGCTTTTTTTTTTTATGGCACCAATAGTATACTATGTCTTATTGATATTTTATTATTATTAGATTATTATAATATCTAGCTATGATATTAGCTATATTTATTAACATGAGCTATTTAAAAGGTATAAAATGTATATTTTCCTTTTATCTTTCATCCAAATGTCATCTATTTCACTTGTCTCTATGCATTTCTTTTTCTTATTTCTTTTTCAAGTCTACCTTTTCATGTATAAATTTCAGGTTACAAATATTTAAACCAATTGTGTGAGAGAATATTTTTCAATCCAATCAGCAATATATGTTATGATTTGTACATTTAACAGCATTATTAATACAGGACAATTTTCCTATAAGGGATTTGCTAGTTTACTTGAATATCTTTATGAATGAAACCAGAGAATTGGCATAGATGAGACATCAGTGTCTTCATAGTTAATGTATGTCTGAAAGTGTCTTAACAAATATGAGCCTGGGGGAAAAAGTAATGCTCGACTTTGGTTGGATTTTCACAACATTCTTTGTCACTTTCTAACTCATATTTGAGTAATTCTTGGGATGACTATTTTTTTCATCTATTTGAGTTATGTTTTAAAGTAGCAGACGTTTTGCTACAGAAAGACACTAATAACTACTGTCTGGTATCAGAAGATTGCAATAAGCCTTCCTGTCTTTCAAAGATAAAAACACATCATAACGTTTTATTTTTGAAATCCAAATCATATTACATATAAGAAATTACTGAAACGGATTATTTTAGATTCTTGAGAAATCGAGTGCAACAGTATCATCATTTGAAATGCACAGAGTGTAGATTCAGTTGGACTGTCAGTGAGTTATATCCCACTGGTTTAAGATTATTTATTTCAGCCTACTTTATTTTTTTAACACCTCATCAGCAATGATCAGAAACTCACAGATACGAATCAAAGCATAAATTATAAAAACATAGAGTAAGTTACAGGGTTTTTTTTATTTTTATTTATTTATTTTTTTTAAATAGGAGTTATTCCTTTCAGTTGCCATGTTTGGTGTTAAGAGAAACATCTAAGCATTTAAAATATATTTTAAATCATGAATGTTTATACCACTGTAAGTGTATATTTTATGTAGACGGGCGTTTGTGTATATGTGTGTGTGTGTGTGTGTGTGTGTGTGTGTGTATGTGCATGTGCACATGCCTGTGTATGTGTAGTTTAACCCACATTGTTCCTTTTATGCCATTAATAAGACTTTGAGATGTAACGCATGTGACTCGACACTCATAATTCAAACATGATGTTTGTTAGAGGCAAAAACCTTTCAGCGGATCAATTTATTATATAAGATTATAAGATGAAATTATTTCCAAATGTTTTTTTAGATTAGCCTTTACTAACCTTTACAGCACTGAACTTTATGCTTCCTCATCAAAAGTGTGTAGGGAATAGCTAGGATGTGAGAAAATACAAGTGCCAGCCTTTCGAGCTTTGTGGCTTTGCTGCTCTATAAATTCTAGAGCTGATTCCCCCCGCCCCCCCCTCTCTCTGTCTCTAGAGTTAGAGTTCAGATTCCTTCATTCTGTCTGGGTGGGAGGCTACAGCAAAGCGAATACACACTAGCAGTGGGAAAATGTGTGTGTGTGTATCCATGTGCATGCTTTCTTAAGCACAAATTTTCCCAAAAAAGGCCTGAGATCGATCTCAGTTTTCAACAAACACCCCCCCACCCCCATTGACCGAGGGCTTCTTGTAGTTTATCCTTCTTTGAATTTTAGTGTTTTAATCCAGCCATCATAAAAGATGATAAAATAGACATCATGGGATTCTGTAAGTGTCTCTGTGAATCCGTTTCTGGATTTAAGCCTTTGAATTGCTGTAAAAGGGGCTTAAGATTGCATTTTTAGGATTTAACTCTGTCCATTTAAAAGTAATGAAGACTTGAAAGGAAATATCTCAAATTTCTGATGTTGTTTAGTGCCTGGCTTTGATGTGTACAGTACACACACACACACACACACACACACACACGCACACACTTTTTGGAACGCTACTGAAGGTGCTATAAATTGAGTGTGCAATCCAGTGGACGTATATTTGTTTTGCTCATTTCTGCTAGGGCTCTACAGCACACACATTTAAGGCAACATGTTCAGGCAAAATGTTAGGCACAGCCCCATAATTAAGATCGACTGGTTTTACGCAGTGCCAACACAACGGAAACACTTTTGTCTTTCAGAGATTTTTAGTTTTGCATTTTTAGCTTATCTCCATCGCACTGTTTTTGTTTCGCATGATTGCCACATTATCATGAATGTATTTCACCCAGTCATGTCCACTTCCATTTTTTTCTTTGAGAGGATAAGGTAATAATGACTTGTCATTTTTCAGAAGTCATAATTATATTGCTTGTGTGAACTACAAAGCTGCTCAGATGTGCAGTGTAAGATCATGGATGCTTCGGTAGCATTTGGTAGTGAGTTTACTATATTGCTGTGCTACAGACACACCCAACATTAGTAATAGTGCTGCATTACACACCTCCATCACAGACAATATGAAAGGTGAAGCCAAATGCATTCTTGAGGCAAGAAAACAAGTGTTGAATCCTAATCTTATCTGTAATTATGGCATGTCTGGTAAGGCCTGCTGGGAGTTTTTGAAGGTTCTGGAGTTTTTTTAAATAATAAAATATATCATTGACAACCTGCTGCATATTAGAAGGAACTTAAACTTTGCATGCCATCCTTTATCCTTAGTTGTCCGTACTTTGGACATATACTTTATCATTTAGTTTTGTTTTTCCATAAATTTTACTTTGGTATTTTGTAAATACAGTATATTAAGTGCATACAAAGTATTGTGCCTGCCAAAAGCTTGGAAACGCCTACTTTTTTAATGGTTTATGAGAGACACATGTATGTTCCTTTTGTTTATATGCAACAATTTATGTAATATAATGGGATCAAGATTCACCACATGGTCCACATGGAATTGCATGGCGTTAAAGTATGGAATAGTAGTCGTGTCGGTTCAGTTTTCCTTTCACACTGAATAATTCTCCAACTTTCCCTGCTCCAAAACAACTCCAAACCATTAAGCTTCCACCTCCATGATTGACTGTGAGTGTGGTCAATCTGGTAACATCTTAAAGATGTGGGTGTTTCCAAACTCTTATTGGAAAAGGCTCTGTATGCCCAAATAATTGTTTTTATGCAGCATATAATTTAGGATATTAAAATGTAAAAAAAAAGCTGAAGATATACAGTATATCATCAGATTTTTTTTTAACAGTGAAATAAAATCATACGCTAAGGTTCTAGATTTGTAGTGGGTGTGTAGTATGCCAGTACGCACCTGTGTGCATTTTTTTTTTTTTTTTTAGGACCCTTACATTTTTATAATATACTAGCTGAAAGTACCCGTGCTTCGCTACGGAAGGCAGAACGCTGAGCAATATGGCAATAAGCAGTAAGCACTGAGCAGGACTGGATGATCAGAGATCAGAACGTAACGTCAACAAATAACGTACTACCCCTTTGTAGTACCGATACAGGGCAAACTACTTTGAAAATAATTTTTATCGTGCATCTAACATGTAATAAGAAACAATGTACTAAGTTTCATTAGGATCCGTACTGTTATTTCGAAGAATTTACAATGCGTGAGAAATCGCGTTTTTCGCGAGTTAGCCGCGATCCAGGGCGAATTTTTCAAAACCCTTTCTTAGTGAGCACCTAAGACCCAAGAGGAAGGTATGTTCCAAATTTCATTGCAATCCGTTCAGTGGTTTTTGAGATTTCGTGATGAGTGAGTGAGTCAGTCAGTGGTATTTGAGCTTTATATATATAAAGATTAATTAAATGATAAAATTATTAATTACCATATTAATTATTAATTATCTTATTTAAGATATGTTGATTTTTTTTTTTTATCAATCCTTTTTTGCTGAATAAAAAATGCACAAGTTGAATTTATGTTTCATGACAAAATGCAATACATTTTCGAATATGAATTTATCATTTTAAAAGTGTGAAGGTCATAAACAGTAAATTGGGCAGTGAAAATGATCCCGACAGATTATAATGATGATTTCAATGGAGGCCAATAAAAACTAGCAGGTCGTACCTTTTAAAATTTGTGTGTATTATGTGATGCACATTAAGATTTTCGTTGGGAGTGACGAGGATGGACAGGATTAGAAATGAGTTTATTAGAGGGACAGCGTATGTAGGACGTTTTGGAGACAAAGCGAGGGAGGCGAGATTTAGATGGTTTGGACATGTGTAGAGGAGGGACATGGGGTATATCGGTAGAAGAATGCTGAGGATGGAACCGGCAAGAAGGAGGAAAAGAGGAAAGCCAAGGAGGAGGTTTATGGATGTGGTGAGGGAAGACATGCAGGTAGTTAGGTTGAAAGAGGCAGATGTAGAGGACAGGGGGGTATGGAGACTGATGATCCGCTGTGGCAACCCCTAATGGGAGAAGCCGAAAGAAGAAGAAGAAGAATGTGATGCACATTACAATAGCAGGTTATTAGAGAAGTAGAACTGTGATGAGTGGCCCTTATTTAAATAGAAACTTTTGGGAAGTGGGGTTGGGATTTTAATGGTGAAACTGAGTCTGAGTGCATAATTCAGGAACGTGTTCAGTGAGTTATGCAGGTCGACAGGTCTGTGTGAAAATCTGCACGACTCCTCTGCTTCTCTCTTTTAACACCCGAATGAAGTGCGTAACTCAATACATGAAGTACACGCAGAGGAATGTGACTGTATCAGTCATTTCAGCAGCATGGCTGGCCTGGGCTCGACTTTCTCAGAGGCTCTTCTGAACTGAACAGGGGGTTGTGTTATTGCTGGAATGCTTATGTGCTTCAGAAATGTGCTGGCAAATTGGAGGAATGGATATCAGAGAAACTCTGGACTCAAAGGATTCTCCAAGTCAAGCACTTATAATAGGATCTCATGATAAGATCAACTGTGGGTTAAGTAAAAAAATAATAAGCAACGGATCATGCAGTTATTAGAGGATTATAAATGACAATTAGCAATTTATAAATAGCAATATTCAATTATGAATTTTGTGTATTTTTTTTTTTGTTTGTTTTAGTTTTTTAATAGAAATTACAGGGAACCATTGCTGACCTGCTTCTCTTTTCTCTTGTTATAAGTTAATGAGATTAAAACTAAAAAAACTAAAGCGTTACACAGAACATGAAAGGCTTTATTTCAGACTCTTACTGATCCTGTAGGCGCCTTAAAAAAAGTAAACTTCTCTTAAGAGAAAACTTCACTATATCAGTGGGTGCGTCTCAATCTTCTCCCTAGATAACGTGTTTGTGCACTAGGACCCTGATATACTAAACATGGTTTCAAGTGGCATGACCTTACCAGTAATTATTTACAGTAAATAATTTCCCTTACTGGTAACTGTAAAGCCTAAACATATGATATTTAATTTTGGCATTATATAAATTTGTTAGCTTTGTCACCGGTTTATATCGTGGTACTTCAAGCAGGATCTAATGCTAACTAATTGATTTGGGGAAAAAATGGTTAAACTGTAAAGACCACTTAAACAGTAAAGAATTGCTAAAGTTGTAATTTATAGCTGCAACAACAAAGTGGCCTGAGAGATTTTCGCAAACTGAGGAGCTTCAGAAAACGTTGTAATTTGTAGCAAGTGAAGTAGTAAGTGTAGTGGTTAGCATTGTTGCTCCCTAATTTTTGTGGTGCATTGTCCGCTTTTTAAGTCCCAGAGTATTGTATTTTGCCATTTTGAAAGCTCTTAAGAAGGTCAACAACTAAATCAATACTCTGCCTCCTGATCTGAGGAATTGGCTGAGAACTTTTCATCTGAACGTAAACATGTCATGTACTCACAGTTGTTATGAACTGGCGCATTAATGTAAGCATGTTCGTTTTAATAGAAACCTAATTGACACCTTCCGACCAGTCTGTTTTGAGAATTCAGCAGTGCTGTGGTGTAAGAAGAGTAGACACTCCTAATTGTTTTTCAAATGATGGTGGGTAATGTCTCAACTTGGTTCACAATCATGGTCCAAATTCCCAGACCTGTTTATAAACAGCAACTTACTGTGATTGCAATTTAGCAGCTGGATCGTGTGTGTGTGTTTTTAACAGAACTTAGCTGTGAGAACTTTCGCTGTGTTTGAGCTACACCCTGTCTACACTGTGGCCCCAATAAAATCTGTAAGGGCAATTAATTTCCCAGGCCCTTGGTCAAGCTGCAGTCTTGTGTAATTAGGCATGTATCTGTCTTGTACCAACAGCTGGGAAACATCAAGATAAAGCGATGTGATGAGGAGTATGCAAATCTCAAAAGTAGGAATTCTATTTTTCTAGTTAAAATCCTATTAATCTCCTTGATACAATTGTTTCCTAAAGTATGTGTAGTCTGTCAATTAGACTCCTTTGTTTCAACATATTTTAGACTTCACCGTAACTAATTAAATTCCCATTTATTTGTATAGTGTGTTTTTAACAATGGGTTTTGTTCCAGAGCAGCTTTACAGAGATAAAGAGGTTATGAAGTTCAATGTACAAGTTTAGTGCCTTAAAGTTTGTTTCTAATGAGCCAGTGACGAATGTGGCAAAGAAAAACTCTGATATGAGGAAGAATCTTTGAGAGGATCCAGACTCGAAAGAAAACCCGTCCATATCCAGGTTGCACCGAATGTCCAGTCATTATAGTTTCATCATTGTTGAAGTGTACTGTTCAGTGATGGGTGCTTAAATACAGAACTGTTCATGAAAATTACGGTCCTAAGCCAATGTAGTAGACCGTTTATATTAATTAGACATGCTTATATGGTATTGTTAATTTTTATTGATATCTAACCCTACTATTGGTGCTTAAACTATAGGGCAGTGTCAAAAATAGGTTTATTGGGCATTGGTATAAATTCAACATTTACATTTGTGGCATTTAGCCGATGCCCTTGTCCAGAACGTCGTATAAAAAGTATGCAAGCAACCATATTTTTCCTCCAGTGGACAGAACAGTCACAGTTTTACATTTCAATTTTAGGTGAAAAGTATGTCCACTTAATATAAATAAGTCATATCTCTTTGAAGTATATGGTAGCTGTATCTGTGTTACAATCTGGATCACATTTCCACTCCCATAGCTTCCAGTTAGAGTACATGCACAAGTACAAGTTAAAAAAATATTCACATGGCACTGGTCATGTGACCATTTCTACTATAATTATAATTCGAAACCACTACAGCATATTTTGCATAGTTTGAAAAGAACAGTGGTGCGGTGACTGTTGCCTGACCGTTTCAGGGTTTGGGTTTGAGTTTTGCATGTTCTTTTACATGTCCTTGGTTTTCCTTTTGGTTCTCTGGTTCCCCTTTGCTTTCCAAAAACATGCTTACTCTAAATTGCATTTAGGTCTCAATAATTCATCTAATTCTGCATCACATTCAAATGTCCCTGGATAAGCACCAAATCCAACTCTGCCTTTATCAGAACACAATCTTTATTTATAATGAATGAACATCTGTTCAACTCCTGTTACTACCTTTTGTGCACATTTGTGACTGGTGGGATTAAACGGATTCATGTCTGCACTTAGTAACATAAATATGCTTTGAAACAAACAGGAACAAATAACATGGAGAAAGTTAACTGCAAATAGCACCCATGCCATAACCCGGGTATGAAGAGGGAGAGAATATGGAGAGAAAAGCATTGTTAATGTTATGTTACATGGGCAGTGTTTATAAAATGACTATGATTATGTAACAGATATGTTATTTTTTTGTACTATTTCCTATCAGGTGTTTTTCAGATTAGCATATGAATGGTATATGCAGTAGAGCAGGGGTTGTCACGTGGTGAACTGTGGTCCAGATGTGAACCCAGTAAAGCATTACAATCGGCCAACCGAGTATGTGTAACTGAACTGTAGCAGTGAAGTTTCCAGAAATGCCTATCTGTATTTCAACCAAATCCTCTGTAGCGGTTCATCCAGTGATACAAAAGGTCCTAAGATTTTTAGCATACTTACAGTACTTGCCTTTTGCATGCTAAAATGAAGTGAAATGTTTTGACCTGATTCCTGAAGCTAAACACAGCTCATCAGACCAAAAATATGGTTAGAGCTTTTTCTATTTACTCTCCCTTTTCTGATCGACATGCTGGCATGTTGGCTTATTTTAAAACGTAAAAGATTAAAATGATATGTAAAGATGAATGCTTGAATGTAGCCTACGCAGTTTTGTTGTTTTATCTGAGCATCGTTTTAAATACAGAGGAGTTTAAAACACAATTAAAAACTGGCAATGTGAAACACTGCCACAAAACAAAAACGGTTATGTATGTACTATCTATATTTATAGCTGTAAACTAAACTGTTGCTATATCCAATCAAGTCAGCTGCTTTATAGACAATAATGTTGTCTTGTACGTAATTTGGCCCATTACAATTTTTGCATGAATACCCCGAAATACACTTTTGCTTCCTTCTCCACCCATGTTCTGGGATATGCCCTCTTGCCATGCATGAATGCATACACACATACACACACTTAAGCTCAGCATAACTGCATGTTTGTGTGTAACTTCCTGTCTACACTCCTCCAAGCCCCACACCCAGCCCACTTCCAACTTACTTCCCCTCTTTGTCACCAGTTACACACACACACACACACACACACACACACACACACACACACACAAAAAGCATGCGAGCTGGTATTTTAATTATGGATATATATTTGCTTTCACCATCAATAAACACAAGCAGTTGAAAACAAAAAATGGACATCTGGCTATTATTTAATGTCTCAAACCCTCAATCCTCTGAATTTGCACGTAGAACCGTAACTGTTTAGCCGATAATTCCACATGGAAACCACAGAGGCAGTGGGTCCCACAACTGGAATGTCCTGTGGTCGTGCTGTGCAGTGTGTCGCTGTGTATGTGTTTAGGTGTGGGTATGGAGGTGTATGTGCGTGCATGATTGAGTAAGAGAGAGTTTCATTTTCAGCGTTCACTCTAATACGTGTTTATATTCTATCGATGTGCACTTCCCTTTTGAGGCCTTTTCTGGGAACCAAGTCACAACATATTAAAAACAGCACCCAGGTTACAGTTTCTCAGATACTACAGTCCCTACACTTTGTAAGAGGACTGTAGGATTTATTAAAAGTGGAGACATGTGGTACTGAGTTTTCCTACTTTAAGGGTTCTTTGAGGGTCCTACTTTGAAAGCAAAACCTTGCTCTTCATAGTAGGGTTTTTTTTACTAGTTTCCCCAGAGACACAGAACAAAAAAAACCCTGGAGGCCTTTTTTTTCTACTAAATACCACTGTAATAAACACACTGTGAAAAACTGCACCTGTTCACAAGATGTCACAGATCATATCCACAAGTACATTATGGGCCAGCTCCTTAAAACAGAAACTTGTAGAAATTTAGCGTTCCACTGTGGGCCTCTCTTAAAGGTGTATAACCCCATTAAACGTACTTGGAAGCACTTCTGACAGAGAAACAGTCTTTTGTAAAGGTAGAACTGTAAAAATAATTGGCTTTGTTTGTTCATAAATAGTGCTAGCCAGAGCATCTTTTTTGCTGATATGGAAAAAGGGATCATGTGATATGCAGACTGTGACCATAACAACACACTAACTACTGTCAACTTTCTAACTAGTAAAGCTTGTTATTTGCTTGTTTTTGCTGTAGATTAGGTGACGGAATTAAAGAACAAGAAGAGCTGCTTCTTTGACCTAAATAGCAAGTCATATGATTCATATATATGTGTGTGTGTGTGTGTGTGTGTGTGTGTGTGTGTGTGTGTGTGTGT
>JAAIIK010000087.1:0-12748 GCA_014706435.1 Silurus glanis | reverse complement strand
GTGTGTGTGTGTGTGTGTGTGTGTGTGTGTGTGTGTGTGTGTGTGTGATCAGATCGCAGATGCCGTGTACAGCCTGGTTCAGACTCAGACACAGTCTCAATACGAGGCCATAGTGCAGAGCTGTGAGGAAGGACGTCCCCCTTTGGAGGCTTCCATACGCACAGACATGGACCAGATCATCACCTCCAAGGAGCATGTGACCAGCAAAATCAGAGGTAATGCTGGATATGTAAACACACTCGTACATTTTTTTGCCCAATGCGTTCCCACTTATGTACCTCGCGCACTATTTGGCTTGGTGACCTACTAACCCACATTTTATATTTCGTGCTCAGTTTTCAATAAGCGAAACCCGAGCTGAAAGACTACATTCCATGAGTAGTTATGAGTAGTTATGAGATCACGTGTGTACAGTTTGCAGAAAGAAACACCCTGTAGTCATGGAAGGTGGAGGGTGTGTATGTGTGTGTGGTGGGGTCAGGTACCATGCTGCCCAAAATCTTAGCATCAGTAGCCATCCACGTGCGTTTGTGTGCTAACAGCGGACTACATGCTGCTAAAGAGTAAAGGTGCGGTTTTCTTACTGTTTCTTGGTGCACAAATAAAAAAAGTTAGCAATCTTAAATATACTGTGGTAAAATTCACCTTTACTGAGGTTTTCTTGTTAGACGTGTTGACAACTTTGCAAATTGTACTTGTTAAGTGTGATTTTGTCAGTCGCTGGAGTGACATTATAAGGACAAACATACTGGGACACCTGACTTTTTCAGCCATATGGGAGATTCCTCCCCAAACTGTTACCACAGAGTTGAAGGCACAAAATTGTATAGGATATCTTTGGATGCCATTATGTTTCTCCTTCACTTGAAATTGGAGAACAGTGCCCTTGTGCACAAAGCCAGCTCCATGAAGATATGGGTTACATGGGTTGAAGTGGAAGATCTTGCCTGCTGTAGAGGCTGACTGAACCCCAGACCTCTTCACCTCACATCAGTATTTGACTTTGCTAGCGTCCTTGTGGCTGAATGAGCACACATCACCCCAACCACACTCCAAAATCTAGTGGAACATCTTCCCAGAAGACTAGCAAATAGGGAATTTTTAAAAGTGAATACATTGGTGTGGTGTGTCATGTAGTGCTAATGCATAACAGCAGACAGGGTGGAGCCACCAGATGGCACTGTGATTTAAATTGAGATAAATCCCTGTACACCAAATAAGAATATTGCTACGGCAGATATATCTGAAACTTTTTCTTTAATTCATTGTTTGTTTCTTTTATTTCTTTTTTTTACCCATTGAAATCTGAATCAGATTTTTGATCATGAGCAAGTCATAGGTGAAATGATGGACTGGTTGTACTTGAGGTTTTATTCGAGTCATTACTCCCCTACAAACACCACATCACAATAAACCAGTGACACGCAATACTGCTATTTGCACTACCATGCACTCTCACACGTAACGTACATTGCTGATCCGTCATATACTCTGTATATTGTGTTCTATTTAATACTCATACTGTCTATATTGTCTCGTATTGTGTGTTTTGTATAGTTTTCTAAATGTATAGTGTTATATATGTCTGTACTTTTGAAAGTTACCAACAGCTGGAACCCAATTCCTTGTGTGTCAACACACTTGGCCAATAACCCTGATTCTGATTTTGAACACACACACCATTACAGGTTCGAAGGTCACTGCCTGATAAGTGACCGTATCATTTCAAAGATATTGGTTTGACTTTCCCAGATTTTACAATAACAGGTGACTAAAGCATAATTTAAGTTTCTTTACAGAATAATTTCTCAAGAATTTAGAGGGGGAAAGATCAATCTGTATTTACCTATATATCTGAAAGTGGAAAAAAAAAACATGTTTGGTGAATCTTTATTCATCTGCAAAAAAGCTAATGTTCCACTAAAAATGTAAAAGTATTGTGTATGACATGGAATAGGCAATAAAGCAATAGGCAATTTTTCCTTACGAGAAAAATAAATCAAGGACCGTGACGTCGGAGTGACGTGGGGCCGCCTTCCCGTGGGCTCACCACCTGCAGGAGGGACCGTAAGGGACCGGTGCTGAGAGGATCGGGCAGCAGTCGAAGGCGGGGGCCTTGACAGCCCGATCCCTGGACACGGAGAAGTGTCTAGGGAATCTGCTTAGACTGCTGCCCCCGTGACCCGAATACGGATAAGCGGGAGAAGATGAATGAATGAACATGGAATAGGCCTTTTTCTTGGTGTTTGAAGGCGGTGAAAGAAACCTTGAGAGGAACCAGACTCAAGAGAGAACCAGTCCTCATCTGGGTTGCACCGAATGTCCATTTATTATATATAAACGATGTTGAGGTGTGCAGTGATGGTGATCAGAAGCAAACTGTAGTCCTGAGCCAGTGTAGCAGATTGCTGACATTAACTACAGTCCAAATCCAACCTCAAACCTCTCGTTCTTACTCTGGAATTTCATATATATATAATAATATAGTTTACTATGTTCCAGATTGCAGCAAACATTGATATTTCTGCACTGTGACAGATTTGAGGTGAAGGAGGCTTCAGTTTCCTGTTTGGTCTTTTGGCTAGTTCGCTACATTTGAGCTAAGTGAAAATTTGAACATGTTATTATTTCTTTAAGTGTATGTTTTTTTTTTTTTTGTTTTTTTTAAAGCTCTGGTGCTGCCTAAGGCTGAGAAGCTCCTGAAGGTGAGTATCGAGCCTTACATCAGCTCCATCCTAGAGGCCCTGATGGAACCTACCAGCCGAGGCTTCTTTGAGGTGCGTGATGTTTTCTTCAGGGAGCTGGTGGATATGAGCAAGAACCTGCTAAACGGCGGCAGCAAAGAGAAACTGGGAGAGGTGAGAGAAACACAATCCTGGGGATCTTGGAACAACCTTTTTATTTTAGGACCTTTGGATAGAGAGGGCGTAACACTGCAGCTTTTTTATTATTTTTTCATAGCAGCATGTCTTGGAAGTGTTTTTCATTCCTTTTGCATGACAGGAGTGTGTAATTTAGAAATGATGTCAGTTTATAATCATTTATAAATAAATGTAATGTTATTATTATTGAATTAAAAGAGACAAGACATATTTAGTTCTAACGTTATTGCTTTAATAAGCAGCCACAGTGCAACCTGTCTTGATACTGACCTGTTCTTGGTGGTTTTTTCTTTTCTTTTTTTTTTTTAAAAACAAGATCTGATGTGGAATAATATATTTTTGACTTTTTGATTGGAAGAAGAGCTTATTTTTGTGTGTGTTTCCCCCCCCCCCCTGCAGTATATGGAGAAGATCTCCATGCTGGCCTACCATCCGGTGAAAATGCAGTGCTGCTATGAGAAGGTGGAGCAGCTGAGTCTGGAGGGCCTGCAGCAGCGCTTCGATGTCACCAGTCCGTCTGTGTTCGTCCAGCGAGCTCAGATCCTCATGAGAGAGGTGAGTCTTGCGCCTCTACGAGGGCGATCCTGTAGTAACAGAGCTGTACGGGGGGGAAAATGCATAATTTAGCTATTTTTGGGTTCAGGTCCATTTTAGGTCATTTCTCTAATTTTAAGAAGTGTTCAAACACACATCTAATGAAGTCTAAATGGTTGTTTCCCACAGAGGTATATGTTATGTCTTTGTGTTACTTTAAAGAGAAAGAAAGAATATGATAAATGTGTTCTACCACTTTTGGTTGCAGCCAGGAACTTCTTGAACTGTCAAATAAATCACACAAGACTCTCTTCAAAAGATCTATTTATTTCATGAACATTTTATGAATGTGTTCAATCATAGTGTCTTTTGACTACAGCTCTAGATATTTTCATTCCTGATCTTTCCACTAGCAGAATGTTATGAATCAACTTAAATAAGATTTTGATTCCAAACTTCAATGACTCGAAGAAAATCGACTAAAATTTTAACTTAAGTAACTCATCAAGCAGCCTAATAACTATTAGAAAAAATAACTAGTTAAATGAACATTGGAGTAAAAAAATCTATGTATTAGTTCCCTGTTAACTGTACTGTACTGTGAGCAATATAAAGCTATCAAGAGCCAAAATGGATTTTGAATTCAAAATGTTGAATTCTCAAATCTGATTGGTTGGAGGGTGATGATTAATTGTCTACCTAACTGCAGCTCTCACAGCTTACTGGCTGTAAATATAATATCCATCGTAATCGTGTAATCATTGAGTTATAGTGCCTTTTTTTTTTTTTTTTTTTTTTTACTTTTATTGTTGTTTGTTTAACAAGTCTTGGACAATTTTCATTGCCAAGACTTTCCAAATTCTTGTTATCATTACAAGGTTTTGTTACAATGCCTTATGTTATAATCTGGAATGAGCTTGTTTTGTGGATTTACAGCACGCTAAATGTAACAAATTTAATGGATATAAAATGACTTTGTACTGGTCTCAAGAAAGCATTCTCTAAGTGTTTGAAACCAGTACAGGGAGATATTTTTTTCAATAGAGTCAGAGAACATGGTGTTGGAGTCATGGGAGTGGTGACACAAGACTGAACATGCAGTGTGTGGGTTTTTTGTCAGGGCAGGATCACAAGTTTCTCACACGAATCCCAACTATGCAAATTATTGTGTGCGGGCGCACCCTGTTGGTCAAATGAGATATGTGAAATAATGTGCTTAATTATTTCTCAAAAATGTCATCTTGCAGTTTTGAAAAGGTTTTATTGTAATAATTTAATTACATACAAATTAATCTTGTTTTAAAATTGGGATTAGAATTACATGTACAGTCCTGGGCCAAATAAATGGGTTAAGCTCAAAAGACTTAAGCTTTTACTTGCCTTAAAAACAACTCATTGGTCAGACATTAAATAAATAAGTATATAAAGAATAAAGAATCAGCATTGTTCCTTTACAGTGCTGATGGCAGACAGTTAAGTATATAATTTTCTTTTTTTATTTCTGGCTTTTCCTCACAGTTGAAAGTAAAAGGCAAATGGTGTCACAGGAGAGTCTCAGGAGTGCATTTGTTTAATTCTGACCAATAATGTGTTGTTAGGACCATTAAAAAAATAGACCATAATTAATTTAAATTTTAGTTTTACAATAAACTTATTACTGTAATGTAAATCACAGTAGCTCATGTGCCAGATTTCGAATTTTAACCTTGGCAGCTTGGTTTCAATTTGTAAAATGGCCCTATGTTATTGTAAATCTGGTTTGAGGCAGTTGGAAAACTATCGCTGATAAAGCAATCGATAATTAAAGAATGGTGTATTTTTATTTATTTTTTTATTTTTTTATTTTTTTATTTTTTTATTTTTTTTAAGGGAAGTTTAGTATCTGCAATTGTGCAAGATGTTGGGTGTACAGTACTTTAGGACACATAATCCCATAATGACCGACAAACTGAATTAAAACTGGATTAAAGGTTTAATCAGAGGTCATAATTTTAACCAATGCTTTGCTAAACTATTTTCAATGAAGTGTTGCAATAAAACTCAAATTAAATAAAGTAATAAGAAGCGATAAATTAGCCCCAGTATCTTACATTTTAATTTTAAGGAACAAATCTATAGTCACTAAACTTACCGTATTTTTCGGACTATAAGCCGCTACTTTTTTCCCACGTTTTGAACCCCGCGGCTTAAACAACGAAGCGGCTTATTTCTGAATTTTTCCTGGGTTTTTCCCGGTTTCACAAACTTCAAGCCAAAAAACTGAACCCCATAACATTAGACCAATTAAATTTTCGAACAGAAACGAAAAAACGCACCTCACCTGTGTTCTGAGCTGCACGGCATCGGGAGGAAAAAAGGTTTTTTTTTTTAAACGCACGACGATGCCAAAAGATAAACTCCCGAGAGAAATAGTTGTGAAAGGAAGGAGGAAGACAGTGAACAATTACTTTCTTGGTCGGCTACTGTTTAGATACAAGCCGTTGTAGCGCGTTGAGTCTGGGTGAAGGGAGAGCTCGCTAACTCCAGTTGCAACAGAAATCATATAAGCACAGACAGGTTTCCAAAACTCGTGCTTTTTTATTTTTCTTGGCAACAGTGTTATGGGTTAGTCAAAGAAACTTAGAAATGAGCATCAGAAAATAATAAGGACATATTCCTCGTCTTGCACACATGCAGTAATACCGGAAAAATGCGGCGGCAGCCTATTCCCAAAATGCCGCTCTGCTCTTAAAGGAGCCACAACATATTTCACCCGTTACACCGTGTAACAGACGACACCTGCGGCTTATTTATGTTTCAAATAAAAATCTTTGTCAAATTCAGTGGGTGCGGCTTATATATGGGTGCGCTTTATAGTCCGGAAATTACGGTATATATCTTTTTATACAACTTTATATCCACTATAAGTCTGAGGACTACGTTCAGTGACAGACTCATACAACCACGATGCACCACAGAGCACCACAGGAGATCGTTTCTACTTGCGGCCATCAAACTATATCACTCCTTGTTCTGAGTGTTATACAGCTGCTCCACGATATAGATGTTATGCGATATAGATTATAAAGATATAGTTATATTTACATATTTTAATGACCCTCATATATTGTTAATACCTTGGGCAGTTATGTGCAATACCCTCAGTGCAATAATAATAATTAGATACATGTGCAACTATTATTGTAGTCTGACCTTTCTGCCATCTGTTTTTCACTGCTGCTACAAATTCCATTTTATGTGCTACACATTTGAATTCACTTAAAATATACTTTATATGTATAAGTATTAACAATATTTTTTAGACTTTTCATGTGCATGTCTTTTGTCCATCTTCTTCATCTCAGCAAATGGACGATGCTGTGTACACGTTTGAGCAGCTTCTCCACCAGAGTCTGGAGGGTCATGAGGAGGAAGACCCCTGCAAGATCATCCAGCGGTCCCAGGACCGAGTCATCAAGGTGAATTCATTGATGATATCAATCTGTCAGTTCTGGATTACTAAAATAATGAGTATCTTTTGTATCATAACAGGTCTATAAATATTCAACACTGTATATTGTTGTTCATAGAATTTTTGTATTAAAAAGGGTTGTAATTCAGATACCATGCACATATGGACAAATGTTTATGAACACCTGACAATAAGATCCTGTTATAATTAAGATTGCTGTTTTAATAACCTCCAATCTTATAGGGAAGATGTTTCGCTAGATTTTGGAGTGTGCTTGTGGAGATTTGTGCTCTTTCAGGCCACGAGGGTGTTCGTAAAATCAGCTACTGATGTAGGGTGATGAGACCTGGCTTGCAGTCAGCATTCCAATGCATGCCAAAGGTGCTGAATAGGGTTGAGGTCAGAGCTCTATTGCATGCCACTCAAGATCTTTCACTCAGCCTCATGTAAATCATATCTTCATGCGGCTTGCTCTGGCCACAGGGGTATCATGCTGGAACAGGTTTAGGGAACCGCATATGGCTGGAAAAGTGTCTTAATTTTGACCATATAGTGTATCTACAGGTGAGGTAAGTAGTTGCACGGTGGTTAAGGCTCTGGGTTACTAACTAGAATGTTGGGGATTCAAGCCCCAACACTGCCAAGCTGCCACTGTTTGGGCCCTTCGAGCAAGGCCCTTAACCATTTCTCCTCTTGATTGATGCTGTGCTCTGACACCAGCTTCTTAACAAGTTTGGGTATATGTGACAAGTAGGCTTTTTTTTTTCTTTTTATGGACTGACCGTATATTTCTGGAATGCAAATAATGTCTTTTTGACATTTTGAAATTCTTTAATTTTTTTCCCCCCCACAGAAGAATTTCCTTAGTAGTTAAGACAGATGTTTTTTAAATGATGCCAGTAATTCTGGAATTGACTACACAAATACATCATGTTTCATTTTAACGTTTTACTCGCCTTTCTAGAAATATGATTATGACAGCAGCACTGTGCGTAAGAGGTTCTTCAGAGAGGCTCTTCTTCAGATTTTTATCCCCTACATGCTGAAACAGCTCTCTCCATCCTGCTCTGCTGTAAGACACACACACACACACACACACACACACACACACACATATTAAATACTCTCTTTACTACACATACATTTGTCATTAGTACACTGAATCTAATGTTTGTCTGTAGGACCTTCCTCGTTTCCAAGAGCTGATTTTTGAAGATTTCTCCCGTTTCATCTTGGTTGAGAACATCTTTGAGGAGGTGGTGCTCCAGACAGTCATGAAGGACATCATGATGGGTAAGGCATAGACACCCACTAGATACATATCTTTTTTGAGGTGTTTGTGTGGAGTGCCTGGATTACAGGACCCTGTGAATGAGTTAATGTGGAAATAATAATGTATTTTATATATAGTAAGTCATTCACAGGGTCCTGTAATAAAGGCACTCCACACAAACAGTGGTGCATTAATATAAACACTGCAGATATATAGCAAATGACCAGACTGGAGAATTCCACAGTGAGGTGGTAAATGGGGAAAAAAAAAAAAGATTTAGAGTCATATCAAGTGGGATTTTGTTATAATTCCTTTATATAGCTTACACAGTTTGGAGCAAAATGTTTTTCCAGGACCATGATGCAACACAGAACAGTATGCAAGTCTCCAATGGTGTGGGTGAAATGCATGGCATTAAATATACAGGAGAAAACAGCAGATATACAGGATCATAAATGCACATGCAAACTATTAGAAATAGCTGAAAAAAGCTATAAAAAATATAAAAAATCGCAATAATGGCAGCAAAGGCGGGTTCCATAATAAAAACCTGCCCTAAACTTCTGCATGGGTGAATTAGGAGAATCACAAAAAACAGGAAATGTTTGCGACAAACAGAACTTATCATCCAGTCATCTATTTGTTCTTCTCCCTAATGGACGTTGTTTGAAAAGTATATGATATGATATCTGTGATATTTTTAGAAAAGCATTCGGTGACTTAATTCCATTGTGATGTTATCTTATCTTATTGACTCATTGCCCTGTCCTTGAGGTTGTAATATTACTCCATGCAATAAGTTCTATTCTCTTCAGATTTCAAGTCTAGGAACGGTTTATTAGTTAACTATATTTAAACTGTAGCAAGAACTTGTTTGCATGAATCCTCACACTAGGCCAAAAATCTAGAATAAACACACTAGATACATTTATTATAAGGACTAGCAGGTATAAACAGGCTATAAGGAACTAACCCTTCTCTCATTCCAGGACGAAAATGTCAAATTAAGCTCTACATCAGCTTCTTGCAAATGTATTGAAGCTGACTATTAACACAGTGATACTGTCAGTGTTTATTGTGTCAGCTCTGCTCCCTATTGAACACTACAGGAGAGCTTTCCTACCAGTGGCCATCAAACTCGATAACTCCTCCCCTTTCAGCATGGATCTGAGCTGACATGTCTTGTCTTGTCTTTTCATTCGACACAATAGAACAAAAATAGCATTACCAATAGTTATGAGTATTTTACTTTAAGAGTAACAGTTACTAGACAGTAAGATAGTGATGACCATCTTTTTTTTTCCAGATCAGATTTTATTTATTTTTTTATGTATTTAAAATGTTATATTAAAACCTCTTACTGGTGAATAAACAATAACCTACAATAACTTTGTGTCATGCTGATTGTCCCTAAGAAATGGCAGTTGGTTATTTTACATGTTAATGAGATTGTGTCTGTCTGTAAAAGTAGGCTGTTCTTTGTCACATTTGGTGATGAAACAGTGCCAGACTCTTCAGCAGATGTTTGAAAGCAAAAGCAGATCTGGTTTTTAAGACAATTTATTATCAGATGTAAGCCCTGTTGTTGCAGTCGGATGCGAATGAATGGGAAAGAAGCAAATCAGGCTTCAAGCTTTCTAACTTTTACTTCTTCTTTCCAGCTGTGAAGGAGGCTGCTGTTCAGAGAAAACACAACCTGTACAGGGACAGCATTGTGCTGACTAACAGTGACCCCAACCTCCACCTGCTGGGCGAGAACCCATCCATTGACTGGGCTGAAGAATACGGAGAAAAATCTGAAGTGGACGGAGAGCATGAGAGTGAAGAAGGCGATTCAGCGGCCAATAAGAGGCGTAGAATGAAACAAGTGGTTTCCATGATCCAGGTGGACGGACCCGGCACCACGCTTCCCAACGAGTCCTGCTTGGAAGTTCCCAGCGTTCAGAAGATTCCTGAGGAAAAGGGTGAGGGAGATTCTGACATTCAGTGTTCTTCTGCATTAGAAAAGGCAGCACCTGTCAAAGAGGAAGTCAGTGAGCCGCTGTCTAAGGAAACGGCACCTGATTTGCCCAATGGGACCACGCCAAAACTTGATAAACAAGAAGCTGCATTAAAGTCTCCACACGACTCTGAAAGTAAGCTGGCCATAGAGAGTGCCATACAGCAAATTGAGGATGCAGTTCAGGGAGAAGATGGGGAGCAAAGTCCAGATGGACTCGCCCTAGTGAAAAATGAAAAGACCATCTGCATGAAAGTGGAAAATGTTTCACCTCTAAAAGAGGACCAGTTGGCATCGACTGCAAACCAGGAGGAGCATCAGATTGCACTGTCGAGCGCAGAGGAACCTGCGAAAGTTGAAAAAAACATCACAAACCCAAAGCAAGAAGAGCAAACGGAGGTGTCTGAGAACTCCTCAGACCTGCGCTTGGAACCTCAGCAGCACGGCACCGACACAGACAGCGGCTTCCAGTCGCCAGCCAATGAGACTGCAGAGGAGGACGAGCTGCAGGTTGCCACGGTAGCGACGGAGGCGGAACAAGAGAAGCGCAATGACTCTGAAAAGGGAGACGAGGATGCTGGGAAGGGAATTGACACACTGACAACACAGACATAAACATCACTAATGAAACAACCTGTTTTTTTTTTTTTATGGAAAACGCTAGAAACGCCAGCTCACTGCTCGCAGAAGTGTTCATTTTACAGAGGAGGGTTTTTACGGTGATTGGTTTGTTTACACATGAAACATCTCATACTTTCTACAGTTGTGAGTCTGTTTTTGATTCTTTAAAAACAAAAAACTTTTCACTTTTTTTTTTTTTTTTTTTTTTTTTTTTTTTTTGCACATATTTGAATTTGCCGTCACACACAGATGGGCTTCGTCATAAAAATGTCACTTATATCATTTGCTAATTTTTATGTGGATTGCATTGATGTTCTCCTGCAGAGTGCTGAGACATGGGATGCGTTTCCCACCAAGACCCTGTGTCTAACCATGTAACTGACCATGCCTTATAAAAGTCTAATATGGTATCGTATGGAATTTTATTTAGTCTTTTTTTAATACAAGTCTTGCTTAGACCCAACCTGAAAACACTGAATTTTATTATTTTTTATATAGTTTTATTTCTGTTGGGTTTCCATCTATTATTTTTTGTGAATATCCTTCAATTTAAATGGTTCGATCTGAATTTAAAACATAAAATCTTACTCGTCATTAAGTTAAACAGTTATATTTCTGTATCTTCAATTACTGTTAATTGTGATATGTATCACGTTTCTGGTCCAGTGCATGTTTCACTCTGATTGTATTCAAACTGAAATGACAATCAAAATTGTTAAAGGGCAAAAATGTAATTATTGCATCTATCTTTTGTTTCACTTGTTTATTTATTGTATGATGCACTTGCCTTCTTCGTGCTTCATTTAAAATGATCAACAATAAATCAATTCGATTTGACATTGCGCTTTCTATTCGTTATTTTTTTCCAGTTTTTGCTGCAGGTTTAACACACACTAGGGATGTGCATCTCCATGACTGCTGCCAATGCGATTCGCATCTCGATTTATAGCCAATTAGACGATAAATTAAATATACATGTGAAGCAGCTACCGATGAGATGGGATCTGATTCACCCGTAGTGCGATCCGATTTCGATTTGATTCAAGACGATGTGATTCAATGCAATACGATGTGATGGAAAAATATTATGATATGCAATTCAATATGGTACAGAGTTTAAATTTCTTTGATTCAGACAGAAGGCACTTTAGTAGATTTATGATTTGCTGTCTGACTTCTAACGCATGGCCCCTTTCACAAACAGGCCTTTGTAGTGCAAAAAAAGATTCAGTAAATCTAGATGTTCTTTTCCTGTTCTGTCTCCAGAAGGTGCAGCTCAAGAAAACATTTAGCGAGGAGAAATCAGTATATATAAAATATAAACAACTTTCTTTCGGCTTCTCCCGTTAGGAGTCGCCACAGCGGATCCTCCGCATGTTTGATTTGGCACGTTTTTACGCTGGATGCCCTTCCTAACGCAACCCTCCCCATTGGGACCGGAGTGGCTGGGGTTGGTTCCCTGACCGGGGATCGAACCCGGGCCGCAGCGCTAAGAGCGCCGCATCCTAACCACTAGACCACCAGGGAACCCAGTCAATATATAAAATATATTGGTCACAAATGATTAGTCACTTTCAAAAAAATAAAAATAAACCATTGCATCTACTAATACTAATAAAAATTTTTTTTTACCAATGCAAATATGTTAAAAAAAAAAAATAAATAAAAAAAACACTCATTACATTGTTAACTTTTATGCTGATGCACCAATGCGAATCAATTAATCTTACCATCCCTTGGATGGATGGATGGATGGATAGATGGATAGATAGATAGATAGATAGATAGATAGATAGATAGATAGATAGATAGATAGAACTTTATTGTCATTGCATTGTACAGGTACACAGCAACGAAATGCAGTTTGGCATCTACCAGAAGTGCAAATAGTGCAGATAAATACAGTTATGTTCAAAATAATAGCAGTACAATGTGACTAACCAGAATAATCCAGGTTTTTAGTATATTTTTTATTGCTACGTGACAAA
>JAAIIK010000086.1:1707077-1729611 GCA_014706435.1 Silurus glanis | reverse complement strand
AAAGGAAAGGAAAGGAAAGGAAAGGAAAGGAAAGGAAAGGAAAGGAAGCATTCAGTTGGCCTAACCCTTTACACCATTTTGTTACTCAAAATACTAAAAAGAAGAAACCACATTTAAAGTAGCTAAAATCAATAAATGCCTCATAAATTATTCAATAGCATACCCTATTCATAGATCATTAATTACTGACTAGAACGAGTACTATAGACACTTACTGCATTTCCTTGCACAATGACAATAAAATTGAGTCCAATCTAATCTAATCTAATCTAATATATTTAGGTTACAAATGTTACATTTGGAAATTATAGTTTAATTTGAGAACAAGAAGTATCCCAAATTCAAGTGAAAATCCTATACCCCAGAGACTTGCAGACAGAACAGGGCTCATCTCTTTTAAAAAATAAAATAAAATGGGAAATTATAATTTGAAACAAAATTTTCTTTCTGATCTGTGCTATAAATGTTATTTTTCTATGATTCTGAAAGCTTTTATTGTCAAAATCACTGAATTTGCAAATTTCGGCTGTAATTCCTAGCGAGGAATGAAGCGCAGAGGCCGAGAGCTCTACCTCACCCACATCACCACTGTGCAATTCCATTCACACTGAAATGAGTTTGTTGCTATCGATAAAGCTGCCATTAAAAAAATACCATGGAAGGCAATAATTTCCCCATGCCAAAAAAGAGGGCACATGTATTAATGAAGCTGTATTAAATTATTCTCTTCATTTCATAGCTTCTCTCACGGGTGAGCTGCATTCAGGAGGGTTTATTTATGTTTGAGATTCTATCCAAAGATATTTCAGTCATCTCGTGTAGCCAGGGTCAAATAAATCTTACTTGAGGCCTTCAAAACCAACAATGCAGGCACCTGTAGCTTTAAATATATGATACTGAAACTGTTGCATTAACCAATCAGATGTAGAGTTGGTCACACAGGGGCCTGTTATACTGCATTTTTGTATAATGTTGATGGTTTCTATAGCCGTGGCATCAGAATGTTGTAAGATGTGGACTGATTCAGGCAGGACATCACTGAAGGCCTAGGTGTGAAATGCATGCAGGTGTAAATCTGCCTTTGTCTGTTCAGTATCAAAAGGGAACCCATCTTCATCTGGGTGACACCTAATACCCGTTCATTATAGTTCCATTATTGTTGAGGTTATCAACTGCTCATTGATGAAGACTCAAGACTAATGCCAAATCTCCAGGATTGTCTTGAATCATGTGTGTTGGTTATGTGTGTATTGTGTGTAATGGCATATATTAACTTGCACAAAATTTTATGAAAAATACACAATTTACGACAAAGCTTACATTTAATTTGTGAAGGACAAGAAATTGAGTTGCATTACACAGGTTTGTGTATAAAAATATAATAGCCCTGTGTAGGGCAAACTAGTCTTCTGCGTTGTTTCTTAGAAGATATTCAGCCTGCAAAACACACACACACACACACAATTCACAATAAAGTATAAGTATCAATTATTAAAGCTTGAAAATACATATAGAACAAAGTCTAGAAGTACCAGAAAGTCGATAGGTTGATCTGGCTTCACTTTGCAACATGCCACAAGCCCTTCTCTGAGAGTCGGCATGACGTATTTCATCAGGTAGTGTCTCAGCGGAAGAGAACGTGCCTCCAGTAACTCATGCTCCTGCTTTACCACCTCCAGTCTGTTCTTGTCCTGTATGGACATTATAATCAGATGTTTTGCTGTGTAACTAAATAACTGACCTCTCCAGCTTTCAAACCTCAACTATCAGTATCTGATTTTACTAACGCCCTTGTGGCTGAATGATCACAAATCCCCACTACCACACTCCAAAATCATCTTCCAAGAAGACTGAAGATTATTATAACAGTAAATAGGTGCTAAATGTGGAATGGGATTTTCAGTAAGATCTTCTGAATATTATGGTCAGATGCACATAAACCTTTGTGCATACAGTGTAGGCGTATTACCAGTCAAATTGTGCATCATGATAGATATGCAATTACTTCCACTTCCAACGGTCTTTTCAATCATATGCAGTGTGTGAATTACCCATTCCTCCAACTGAGCAATCAACCTGGTCAACTCCTCGGCCTCTCTGTGTGCACGTTCAGCTGCGTCCTTCATGGTCCACTCCTTTTTCTCCGCAGCTTGTTTCCTTTCCTGTTCCTCTACTTCCTCAGGTGTAAAGCCGTAGTTCCTGGGAGCTCCCACCATCTCGATTATTTTCTTAACTACGTCTCCATTTTCAGGGTCATTCATGCTGTTGATCTCTAAGAAGTCAACACATAACCATCAATCCAACACATACCATCAAGAGAGGAGGTGGTAGCTTAGTGGTTAAGGCTTTGGATGCTGAATTAGAAGGTCACAAGTTCAAATATCTGGATAAGGGTGTCTGCCAAATGGCATAAATGTAAATCTATGCAGGACATTTAACTCCTTGTAGCCTTCATGTTTATAGTTAGTAATTAATGTTTTCTAATAGACTTATTTTGCTATTTTGTACACACAAGCTCTATGTTCTCTATTCTTCATATTATTCTATTATCTACTGCCATTTAATGCCATTTTAATGCCATTTAAAGCAATTTAACTGCATTTCATTTTCACTGTACTTGTGCTATACACAATGACAGTTAAGTTGACCGAATCTAATCTTATCTAATAATACAGATTAGATGTCAATGTCAATAAACAACCAACAAGGTTAGAACTATATGTGCTATGATACAGTTGTATCAGAATATCCCAGGTTTTATTGTTACATCGATTTTCTTCGATAAGATCCTCTGACAATATCCTCACCTATGTGCTCAGGGTGGATTTCCAGCTCGTCGAAATAGTCGATTGTCGTTTCATCTTTCGCGTATGCGTCCCTGAACACGGACAGTCGCTGCACAAACTCGTCCTGGGTGTAGTGCATCTCTTCAGCTATGGACTGCGGAAGGTTCCGGACTCGCTCTTTCAGAAACTCATCATTAGCATCGAGGAAAAAGACGTGCTCTGCAAGGAAAAAATGACAAACACGCTTGCTAGCCCTAAAGTATCTGCGACAGTAGGATATATGTAGATGGATATTTTAAATAAAGCTGTGATTTTCCCGCATATATTGTTGATTTATCACAAAATGTACCTGGTATTGTCTTTTCGTCATGTGGCAGTAAGTTAGACCTGATGTTCTCCGGTTCCTTTTCTTCATCTGAAACATGTTGAACACATGAAAGTTATTGAAGTAAAGTATACACTTTATGGACAAATGTATTGGGACACCTGACTTTTATATCTGACTTTACTAAGACCCTTGTACCTGAAAGTAGAGAGCACAAATCTCCACAAGAACTAGTGGAACATCTTTGCAGAAGAGTGGAGATTATTGTAACAGCAATTTAGGGGAATAAATGTGGAATGGGATGTTTAAAAGCACATGAGATGTCTACAAATCTTTGTCCATATACTATATGTCACTTCCACAGTATTTAGTGCCTCACCGTTGAAAAGCTTGTTAGCTTGCTCGTGAGTACAGGGAAAGCCGTCCAAAACAAAGCCATGGTTTCTACAAGGCTTTGACTGAAGCTTCTCTCTAATGATGTGCAATATAATCTGTTCTCCAAGCAGACCTACACACACACACAAACACAAACAAAATAAGTGTATTGAAGCACCCAAGCATCCTTCCATGATCGCAGACCATCATTTACCTTTGTATTCTTGTGCTGTGTTTTTCATATTTGGGAATGAATTTCCAGTTTCACTGCACTATACAATCTTAAGATAAACATCATTTAAATCAGAATAAAACTTAGCGGGTGTGTCAAATGGGGATGGAGAATCCCTTCGTTTATATAGAAACGAAGGGATTCTCCATCCCCATATGACACACCCGCTAAGTTTTATTCTGCTAGTAAGCTAACTTTTGCTAAACATGGTACCATAGATACACAGGGTAAATTGCAGCTGTTTGGTCTCCACAAAAAATAGAATTTGCTAGCTTTGTTTGGGACTCGCTGTGTAAATGCAATGATGCATTGATTGATAAAAATCCTGTCTTTGATTGTCAAAATGTGAATTGAAATAAATCTCTTCTATAAATAGAGAAAAGTAAACCTCGATTCGGAAAAATACCATATTTCAAAGCGTCGAGCTGTTTCTGAGTTGCGTGTAGAGTTTCCTCGGTGTGATTCTCCTCACACTGAAGCAATTCCTCCTGTACGAACAGTCCACATATATACCATGAATTTATAATAATGTTTATAAGTTATAATACTGAAATAAGAAAACACTTAAAACCAGGGTTCCCCAAACTGCGGCCCGCGGGCCGAATACGGCCTGCCCTCACTTTTGAAATGGCCCTTTGAACAATGCCAGAGACACATTTTGAAAATTAAATTTTAAATATGTTTTACTTATATAATATATGTATTTAATAATAAAGGTTAGCTTTTCAACAACATTTTATAATAGTTTTTGGATTTGTGCCGAAAGGCAATAGTTCCAGCAATCAACTAACTGTGACTCGACTTCTAGCACTGATAGTCGAGGCACCGATAGTTTATTGCTGAAACTATCAGCTATTTGCAAAAATCCATACCGATAGTTTTTCCGGCTACCATTCCACTGTCATTACAAGAGTGGCCTCTAGAGGCAAATCACTGACGCCAAGTGCTGTTTGATTTTAAGTGAGTGCAAAATTCAATTTAATTAGAATATATTAATTATATTTATAAATGAATATATTCATATATTTTTTCCCTTAGCACATTTCCATGAGTCAGTACTGTTGTCAGTGCTATTTTACATGGAGTGTTATGTTTTTCTATTCAGTATCCAATTAAAAGATATAAAAAAACTAATTAAAAAACTAATTTGAATATGAAACCATGTCATTATGATAGTAAAAATGCTCTTTTAATAGGCTATATAGCTCTTGAAAAGTATGGTGCAAAACAAAATAATAAACTAATCTAGAATTAGGAGGCATAATAAATACATCTAAAATAATAATAGAAATCTCCACAATAATTCTGTTAGTCACTCAGGCCCATGTAATTTTCTGTTACAGACCTGGCCCCCCATTAAAGAAAGGAAAAATTATATTTCCCTCAAAGAATAAAGTTTGGGGTCCCCTGCTTAAAACACTGTTTATGGTACCAAAGAACTTCAAATCCCACAGACCATATGCCTTATTCTCTCTTGGACCGTCTCCTTGCTACCGATATGATGCAGTTTGTAATATTTACACAACTGTGCTGCGATAGAACTCTTCCCGACTGCCGGCGGGCCGAGGAGACAAATCTTGATCGGCTAAAACAGAAGGCAGTTCGTGACCGTTAATGACAGTACATGCAGTAGTGTACTGTATATGTGCAATACAATACACAATTGAAATATCAGTCACTGTGTCAATACATGCACACAGCTACACACTTACATGAAACCCTCTGGCCTGTCTGTACTCCTCTACAACACGCTCGATGTTCTTAACAAGCCCAGATTCACACACCCAAGACACGTTCAGCCTCGTCTTTAGCAGAACTGTCTCAATGAGGAGGTTTACACTAATGCAAGCTAGTTCGGCTCCCTTAGGGAAAGGAAAGTGTGAAAAAACTAAACGATCAGACGCATGTTTTAATTAAACAAATCCATTCTTCCGTAAAATTTTAGCCATAAAATTATACCGTAAGCTCCTTGGTGAGGTGCAGGTTGTCAGTAGAAACATTCTGGACCTCTCCAGGACCCAGCACATTTGCAACAGCCTGGTTGGAAGGAGGAGTAATGGTGATTAGTAATCAGAGATAAAGCTAGCTTGTTTAAGAATTCATAAGGACAAAGCTTGTATATAGACCTCACCTTTACAATATCTTCCAAAGAATTATGTGAGTCGTCCACGGCAATTAAATAGTGCATTTTGGATTTGTGACTGATGACGTTCTGCACTATGCTGGAGATACAGATTACACAGTCAGTATACAACCCTGGATTGGGTCACGTGATCTAATTTGACAATGTACAAAACATCATAATGCATTTCGGTGTCATGAGATGATTTTCAATCCATTTACCCGGCCAGATCATAGACGTGGATGGTAGGAATGATATTTGTTCCCGGCTCTGGTATAGGGATCTGGCTCAACTGACCAAGCCAACATGCCTGAAAAAAGTCATATGCATCATTAAAGGAACAGTGGTAAAAAAAAAAAAAAAAAAAAAAAAAAAAAAACTTTTACACTTCTTTTCTGGTCCATAAGCCAAGATGTTGTCTGGCAGAACTACAAGACAGAAGATATTCCCAAATAGACTTGTTCATGTAGTTTAGGACATTGAGTATGGGGGGTTGTTAGCCCTGTGGTTAAGATGTGGGACTTCTGGTCAGTAGGGTCACAAGTTCAAATCCCAGCACCAATCCCAGCTGGGCCCCTTGAGTGACACCCTTAACCCTCAACTGTTCAGTTGTGTGAATGAGATAAAAGTCACTCTGGATAAGAGCATCTGCTAAAAGTAACCTATGCACATGAACTAAACATTGTATATTTGAGGTGCAACATGGCCAGTTTTACTACCATAGCGTGAGCTGTAAAATGTTTACAGTAACTGCCCTAAATTAAATTAGTCTATTTATGCGTGTATTTTATGTACTTTGTATGGTTGTAATATGGGCATGCAAGTGCTGAAAACACCCAAGGAAAGAAGGGTTATACAAAAATAAACCATATAAATACTCCGCAATATTAATTAGATAAGTATATAGAAAAGAAAAACATATTTATATCCAAAATTACCTTAAAGAAGAAATGGAAAATGCCCTCTTCCATGCCATACTGCATCCCTGCACCAATAACGTAAGTTCGCAGCTTGGACTTTTCCTGAAAGGGAACATTATTTAAGTCAAAAATTAGCACAGAGCTTAAATGTTGAAAAAACTGAACAAATCTGGCTCGTTTCTAACCGTCTTCCCCAACTTCAATACAAGCTTCTCTGCACTAGCATGTTCCTTGAAGTTTGGATGTGGCCTTTTCCGTGTGTAGTCTTCTTCGTTTACTGGAGTTTCAGGATTATCCTAGATTAAGGAGATTCGAGATTTTTATTTGTCACAAAACATAGTAACATGCATGCACTCGCAGTGAAATGTAAACGTGATCGGCCTCTGACAAATTTGTGAAAAATGCGAAAATATATTAGATAATGATTTAGTGGTATTTAGAAAATAGTGCAAAATGCAATGAGGTATACCAAACCAAAAGACAAACTAGTCAAGTGAGGAAGAACTCCCAAAAGTGTGTTAAATCATGTTGTTGTATTTTTGTATAGAGTTTCCTTTCACTGCGTACTGCACTGTATATGGTTGAAACGACAATAAAGCCTACTTGACTTGACTTGATGTGACTTACAGGATCACCTGGATTAGTCTTTGCCCAGGTCATCAATGTTGACACCAAAATAAACATCTTGGTTGATGTAAAGTGTTCAATTTCACTGAAGAGGGCTGTGATAAAAGAAAAAAAAAACACATACCAAAAAACTTTTAATTTTGCATGAAGCAGAAGTGGCTTGTGCTAACAGATTGAGTAAATGTGGAGGCATCACCTGAAACAGCCCATGTAGCTTCATCAATCACTTTAGCATCTTCTGAGATATTATACACAACAACATCACAACCCAACAGGATTTGTAGGAGCTCGTCTCGCTGTAAGGCCTGAAATGAGCAGTTCGGAAGGATTTAATAACCATCGGCTGTGGTAGTGATATGACGTGTCTGTACAAGATTAACATTACTAAGACTGTCTATACCCGGTCATGTGACCAGCCAAAAAAAAGGAAGATATTAATAATATTTATTACAAATATACAACAGTTTACACTGAGTAATATATAAATATATTTTATTTATTTAAATGTTAAATTATTATATAATAATATATTGAATATATTTGAAATTTTATTTTAAAATATATTTTCATATATTTCTATAGTTTATACTTTTTATTTATCTACCTTATTTTTTTTTTATACTTAATTCTATTCCTTTTTATGCTTAAATGTTGGACAGTCATACAAAGCATTTCACTGCATGTTGTACTCTGTATGTATGTGTATGTGACAAATAAAATTTGATTTGATTTTGAGTATTAATGTAATATTACAGGTGCATCAAGCATTCACCAAACATCAAACACTGTGACCATAAGATTTGTATGTGCCTTTTGAACATCCCATTTAAAATTTAGCCCCCATCTGCTGTTAAAATAACACCCACTCTTCTGGGAAGATGGTCTACTAGATTTCTGAGTGAGATTGTGAAGATTTGTGATCATTCAGCGACAAGGGTGCTAGTAAAGTCAGCGTCTAATGTAGGGTAAGGAGGCCTTGGGTGCAGCCTGCATTACCCCAAAGGTTTTCAATAGGGTTAAGTGTAACAAGTATATAAACAATACTATTCTTTTCAAACATCTACTGTTTGGAACAATGTCTTATTGTTGAAGCCAATCTTTTCCTTGCTTCTGTTTTTTGAGCAACTGCGTCTCATATCCTTTCTAAATTTTGCTGATATTGACTCAGAAACATTTGTCCATTCATCTGCAGAATGTCTCGTTTGCCAATAGACATTACACAAAAACCCAAAGCATAAAGCTTAATAATTAAAAAAAAAAAAAAAAAAAAAAAAAACTCCTCTTTTGTTCTTCCTCTCCAAACCAGTGGTGAACAGTAAGGAAGTAAATTACATTTTTTACTGTACTTAAATAGCTTTTTTTTTTTTTTTTTTACATATCTGGATTTTCCATTTGGGGAGACTTTAACTTCACTACATTTCAAAGTAAAATTTCTTACTTTTTACTCAACTACATTTTGCAAAATCAGTCGTTCCTTTTTATTTATGAGTATATAAAACGTAACTGATCAAGCACACAGCAAGCCACCAATCAGGGTAGAGCTCTGTTTTGAACTTGTTCTGATTGCTGCTTGTTGGTATCTACCTACACTTACATCGATTCAGTATCAGTTCAACAGCAAGCAGAACATTTTGAGAGAAATGAATGATGGAAGAAACACCTGACTCGAACTTGCCACAACAGCCGTGGCCTTATATGTGCGATTTTTGTAAGTAGTTGAAAAGAAGGTTTTGAGCTCATGATCATTTTAATAGATATCAATCAGTGTTTGACTCATTAACATCATTTTATTAATAGATCGGTGTGCCAAGAGCTACATTAGAGTATAAGCCATAATAAATCATAGTACTTTGGATACTTAAGTACATTTGAAGGCAAATACTTTTGTACTTTTACTCAAGTGAAAGTTTTACTTTCACTGCAGTAATATTTTACTAGTGTATCTCTACTTTTACACAAGAACATGGTTTGTGTACTTCGTCCACCACTGCTCTAAACACCCATTTTGTAAAATAAGTTTGTATTTTTCTCCCAAACATTTCCGGCATATCTAGATAAAGTTGCTGAGTGTTTCAGCACAAAGATCACGGATTCAGACACTTTATTTCGTTTATCAGCTGACAACGCATATGGAAAATGTTTGACTTTATTTGAAAAAACGGTTATTGCACAATTATTTAATTCATTTCTCGGACATAGGTATGCACATACCAAACCATTTCTTCCTGCTATGCCTCAAGTTCAACAAATATTAAGTAACATTGGGTTTTGTTGCTGTTGTTGCGTTTACATCAAAAATGATCAAACACTGTATTTAGGTCAGGAGTGCCGTAACGTTTGCATGCAACTGTATTTGAGATCCATATGAGCCACATCTTCTGAACTGTTTTTTTTTTCGTTTAGTTTTGTTTTGTTTTGTTTTCACGAAAACTTACCGAGTATTCCTCCAGAGCAAACTTTTTCTGGTTTTCATCTTTATTGATAACAGTCCCTACAATCTCAAAGCGCTCTCCTGGTCTAGGTTCTTCAAAGAAACTTCCAGTAGCACATTTGGACAGATACTGTGGGAGGATGTGACAAAAAAAAAAAGATATTTACATTTATGGCATTTGGCAGACGGCTTGCAAAGTGTTTTGAAGTCTCGGTCAATAAATGCATTCTGATTCTGGTACATTAGGACACAGACTAAGAATAATATCAGTCTGAAACCCTGTTGGGAGAAAAAATAGATAGAAAGCATCTATCTTAAACATGCAAATCTAAGAACATCTGGAAGAGGTAAAGATTATATATTTTTATGATTATATAAATAAGATATTTACCAACACAAGGAAGAAATTTAATAAGAAGTCAAAATGCCTGCCAGAGAAATAGACTAAGTTCAGGATTTATGTTCATGATCATTATATAGCTTCTTCACCAAACTATATAACACCTACTTTTTTCTAAGCTGCATTAGGTACAAAGTCTTACAGTAAACACTATCTAGTTTTACTTGGCAGACAAGCAGAGCCTTGCTCACATCCTTACAGCATCTTACACACCTTCCCATTTTTAGCTATTTTTTTTTCACATTGTAATCATCATTTAAATCTTAGATATACTGATTCTAGTTATCACACTTTAATCAGTAAATATAACAAAAATAATCACAGTGGATATGATTAATCAAACACACTATACGATATTAGAATTACAATATTACAATATATGCGACTCAGCAGTTCAGACATCAAGTAGAAAATTGTGACAGCCCAGAAAAGGAAGATATTGATCATACTGTATATATTACAAATATGTAATAAATTGAGTATTACAAGTGATGTCACAGGTGCACCAATCATTCCACATTGAGTCCCCATTTGCTGTTATAATAACCGCCATTCTCTCGTCCCACCTCATGAAGATTGTGGACCTTTAAAGAAGTAGATGCCGACCCCACAAACATCCCGTACCATCCAGAGACGTACCAGTGCCAATTGGATCCCACTTCATGGGAGTTTGGACACTGGACCTCCTTGAGTGTTTAAAGGCTCTGGCATGGAGAAGCTGGTGTTGGATCTGTGATGATCGCAAATGTTGAGTTTTATAACCACAAATGACTGTATAAGACTGTAGAAAGAACATTACTTATAATCTTATACTCCAGTACTCATGTTAGTTCTCTCTCTCCAGTGTTCTGTATTGATTAAAGATTTATGATCACACTCTTGATGTCACCCAAATGAGGATGGGTTCCCCTTTTGAGTCTGGTTCCTCTCAAGGTTTCTTCCTCATAACATCTAAGGGAGTTTTTCCTTGCCACAGTCGCCATGGCTGCTCATCAGGGACAAATGCACACCATTCACCTTAACTGCTTTGAGACAATGCCTGTTGTGAAAAGCGCTATTGAAATAGACTTGACTTGACTTGAATTCTTCTGGGAAGATGTTCCACTAGATTTTGAAGTGTGCTCGTGGAGATTTGTCATTATCCAAAAGTTACCACCAACAAGGCTGTTAGTAAAGTGAGGTACTGAGAGGTGAGGTGAGGAGATCTGGGTTGCAGTCAGCATTCCAATTCATCCCAAAAGTGCAGTGAAACCAGTATATAGATACCATGTTTAAAATCTACAGCCTACAAAAACCTATTTGCAAGTGTTGGACACCCTGATAGGTCAGTACTCATCCAGATAGGTGTTCAATAAGGATGAGGTCAGAGTTCTATAGCAGGCCACTCAAGATCTTCCACTTCAACTCCCTCAAATCTTCATTGGCGGAAGTGGATGTGGGAAAATGTCCACATCCAAAAGCAACCTTTACAACTGTGTGCCTACAACTTTGTGGTAACAGTTTGGGGAAGAACCTGTCTGAGACCTGATGTGGGCAGGTGAATCAGAGTTGGTGGAGGGATCGCAGCATTGGGGTGATGTGAGAGAACTTTGGATGGACTTGTTAAAAACATGTTACAGCCTGAACTTTAAATCTTCACTTAAATGCCACTTGAACGGAGCATTTTCTTACCTTGGCGATGTGTTTCGATGAGTAGGAATCTATATGATTTATAAAAATCCGTTTGGAGCGTTGAACCTGCTTCCGCACACCTGCCATGTTTTCCCGTTGCTATGGGCGAGTTTGACGCGCGCGCTGGTTGCTAAGCGTAAGTAAGGAAGTAGTACTACTTCCTGAACGAGTGAAAAAAAAATAAAAAAAAATAAATAAAAGTTTATTTATTTCTATAGTTATAAAAGTTAATAATTTAATTAACGTTTAGATTTGAGTCAGGTTTATAAATTAATTAACTATGATTACCTGCAAATAATAATATTTAAAATATTAAATTAATAATAACTGGAATTAATAATTACATAAATCAGAGCGTTGTCTTGTATTATATAATTATATTGCATATGTTTGTATATATTTCCTGTATATAATAACAATAATAATAATAATCTGAACATATATAGACATACAATATAATTATATAATACAAGACAATGCTCTGATGAACCTGATTCATATCTAAACGTTAATTGGATTATGCACTTTGATAACTATCATTATTATAAAACACACACACACACACACATATATATATATTAGGAAGAGACTATAATATATCTGGTTAACTGGCTGAATACTGTGGAACACTTGGAGGAGCATGTGAAGGCAGCAAAACCCTTTCCATTTTTTACTGTAGAAATTAAATAAATAATTATCATCATCATAATAATGCACAACAGAGATTTTAAGTCTTTAACACTTTTTAATAAAAAAAAATGAATTCAGATTGTCTTTATTAAAACCATTAAGAATTGACCATAATATCAATATAAATTGTAAACATTGAGTTTATAAGCCATTTATACAACAAAGACTTGCAAGTTTTCCCTTCAAAACATACACATACAACAAAAAGGTGTTCACATTAATAATATTGTGCTGCAGACTCTCCCTGGAAATGTGCACTAATATTCTCAGAAGTAGTGATTATTCCAATGGCGTTAGTTGGAAAACATGGCTAGTGTGAAATTTTTTTTTATATTTACTTTGTATCATTAACAAGAAGTACAGTTTGACTGCAGAAAGAGAGAATTCACAGCGTTTGTGCAAAATAACCACCTAAACCATACTGTCTGTTATTGATTTTATAATAGGGGCCACAATGAATTCTTTTTACCCACAAAAATCCGACAATCTTCATCTGTGTTCACCTCATCATTTCAATTCTGATCATCCAGAGTGTGTGATGAATATGTAGTTAAACTGAAAGCAGCGAGAAACGTAATCAATCTGCATCAACCAGAAAGTTATCAAACTGTGCAAAGTCAAACGACGACGTTCCGATCGCAGCCCAGCCGTTCTTGGGGTGAAGTACGACAGCATTCTTCCATAAAGGAAACCCGTTCAGCATTCCGAAAGCAAAATTACCCTGTTAAAACAAAACACCACGTTATAGGGCAAAGCGCCGATTTATTCCAGTTTTAAGATTCTCGTCTCAAAACCTAAAACGTTTTTACCTTCACTGTAAGTGTCAGTGTGTGCCATATACCCGGTCTGGTCCCTGATAATCCTTCCACAAGAACTTTTTGTGCAACTTAAACAAGAAGAAAGAGCTCTCAATGCTTTTTTTCCCAGAATGTTAAACACACTGAATTGTTGATGTAATAAGTAAGAAATACAGGATTGGTCACTGACCTATATCATTAGTCACTTTGTACGTGCCATTTGCAAAAACCCAGTAAAATACACCTTTGGCTATTCGGACTGCTTCCCCGGTTTGATCCACTCTGGCTGCAACGAAGACGCCGCTGTCTTCATTTTCAAGGTAAATATCACAGGAGACTGATAGGTCCTGCCTGTTTAAATGTGATGCAGTGAATCAATACTTGGAAATCCAAGCAATCCACAATTATAAATAAATATATTAGCAAGCTGGCAGGAGTGATTTGTGATAGAAGAGTATCTGCAAGAATGAAAGGGAAAGTTTATAGGACTGTGGTGAGACCTGCGATGTTGTATGGATTAGAGACAGTGGCATTGAGTAAAAGACAGGAGGTGGAGCTGGAGGTAGCAGAGCTGAAGATGTTGAGGTTTTTGTTGGGAGTGACGAGGATGGACAGGATTAGAAATGAGTTTATTAGAGGGACAGCGCATGTAGGACGTTTTGGAGACAAGGTGAGGGAAGAGAGATTGAGATGGTTTGGACATGTGCAGAGGAGGGACATGGGGTATATCAGTAGGAGAATGCTGAGGATGGAGGGGGGGGGGGGGGTATGGAGACGGATGATCCGCTGTGGCTAATGGGAGCAGCCGAAAGAAAAAGAAGTTTGGAGAAACAAACTGTCCACATCTCAAGAGTGTGTAAAGCTGTTATTCATGTTATTATTCAATGAAAATAAAGTTCAACATCTGTACATTTATATATTTGTTTGGCAAAAGTTGTTGCATATAAACAAAAGTAAAGATGCATGTGTCTTTCAAAAATAATAAAAAAAATAGGTTTTCCAGATGATAAAGACTATTCATGGTCTAAAACTAAAACTTTATACTGTGAAATCGTATTGAAAAAAATTTCTTGTTTCTGGCAGGTGTACACTGTTACACAAAGTAGGTGTACACAAGATCGAGATGACGTTTGTTGACATATTAATTAATTGATTAATTAATATTCATTGACAGGCGTACAGAAGATTTGAATTTTGTTTTACACGGTATCTATTCGAAATCAGAAATAATTTGAAAATGTAAATATTCCAAAAGGTTGTATTTAAAAAAATATATATATATATTATTGCTTTAACAATATGTGTAAAGCATGAACCATGTGTTGTGAACCAACCAGCTGTGGTCTCCGATGATACTGATGGTCTGATCTGCATCGTAACCCCAGGAAACTGGCCACTGGTTGACCACCTGGCGTAAAGTGTACCTGTGTGCCCCTGAATCCGTGAGGTTTGTGAAGTACTCAAACACGCCTGTCTGATCAGCAAAATATGGGGCCTCTGAGAAGGGAGCGCTTACTGAAAATGAAAGGGGAAATGTGACAGAAAAACAATATTAGAACTAGCATGTCTACTTCACTGGACTTTTTTCCACAGACGTCGGAATTAAATTCAGTAAAAAAGAAAACATCAAGACGTGGTCAAACCTACAGACATCGAAGTCATCAAAGTATTTTTTGGGAAATAAAGCAGTATCTGGAGGATCAGGGTAGAAGCCTTTCTGCCCAGTGGTGATAGTTGTGAACGTGTAAAGTTCATCAACCTCCAGCTTCATGGTAAAACGTCCGTTGGAGACCTGTTCAGACAGACGGCTTTTAAATATCATGCTAGATAACATGACAAGAGCTACTATAAGGTCCTGTGTTCAGAATAGAACAACTCAAATTAGCTGGGGTTACCTTTATGGGCTCTGCTTTCTTGAAGAGTACATCTTTAGTGGTATTGAAATCCAGTTTTGTATACCACAGCTGCAGCTGAGTGATTGCAGCCTATTAAAAGAAGGGAGCACAGACAGTCAGGGTAGACTCCTACAGTAGAGAGACGACCTGACAATATTTCAAATACGCTGCACCTACAAAGGAGCCTTTGAGCTGAAAAGATGCTATCTGAGCCAGAACGTTGTAAGGAGGGAGTGGAGGCCTAATGCACTGCGAGTGATTGTGTGTCTGAAAAAAAAAGGAAGGAAATTAAGCATTTCTTGTTATAAGTGTGACCTTCTAGCAGGACAAGAAATGAAATAAATAGATAGATAATAGACACCCACCATGGTTTCTATGATGATTGTGAGGTTCCCTTGGCCGTCTGTCAATGCTACATAACTTCCACCATGTGTAAGGTTCCCTATGGTCTGGAGATATGTCCAGCCGGGTTGTACAAACTGAGTAGTGTGAGCTATAGCACAAACACTCAGAATGATCAATTATATAGCTCTATACAATTCATTTTCATTCATACAGCGCTTTTAACAACTGTCACAATGCAGCTTTACAGATAGTCACAGGTAAATATTGATTTTTATTTATCTCTGTGTGGAGAAAACAGTCCCTTCAGATCACATGAGAAGTGACACACACAGTAAAACTGTATGCTATACAGGAATATAACTCAAGCAATGCCAATAGCATTAAAAAGATCTTCATCATTATTATCAGTGCCACTTTTTATATTACAATACAGTTTTTAATTCTCTAATACCAAAGTGAAGTGTTTCACAAATGAGACTTGAGCACATAAAGTACTCTTGAGCACATAAAAAGGCAAAACCATGACTGGCCTTTTTTTTTTATTTTTTTTTTATGCAGATGGAGCAAAACATTTGCAGTTCCTCATTGCATAAACATTCAACTATTGTGTAATAGTAGCTACAGCAATATGGATCAGAGTTCAATACATTCAATAAATGCGTATATATATATATATATATATATATATATATATATATATATATAAAAAAACATTAGGTGAACCACTTTTTGATGAACATTTGTTACATTTCTGGACATATTTAAATTGAAGCCATCTGTCATTTTAGTGCACCATTATTCTGTCGTGTATATGATTGATATTGATTATATCTCAATGTCCAGGACCAGCACATCATTAAGGTGGGATGGGTAGACAAATAGGACTAACAGAAATCAAAAATTACTTTTTTAGATGAACCATGTTGAAAAATCGAACAACACACAAATATAAAATCCAACAAAAACAACTATACCGCAATCATTTTTAAAGCCCGTGTTAGCTTGTAGTCTTAGTTATCTCAGATCAGTAACTTATCAAATTACTACTTACAAATCTATAAATGTACCATAACCATAATATTAACTGTAGATATAAACGAAGTGTCTGTCAAAGGTTTCTAGTCTTTTATAGTTTTTAAGAGACACGTTTATGTTTCATTTAGTTCTACGCAGCAAACTAGATCATATAACGGGATGAAGATTTATTTTGACCAAACAAATCTTTAAATGTGCAGATAAAGTTTAATTTCATTGAAAAAATACATCTTAATAAGGCAGTTCAATCGGATTTAGGTGCAGTGACTAGGCGGACCATTCCATGATATAGAACACTCCAGCTGCTCCAACTGCCTGCTCACTAAATAACACTTACAGAAAAACATGGACACGTGTTTCGGGTCATTGCCTTGCTGTATGGTGAATTTGGTTCCAATTAGCTGCAGTCAGGCAGAATTGCATAGTGTTGAAATATGGAACGGTGCCATGTTGGTTTAATGTTTCTTTCACCTGGAATAAGTCTCCAAACTTTCTTTGCTATAAAACATCCCCAAATCAACTTCCACCTCCATGTTTGATTGTGGAGGTGAGGCAGTTTGCCAACTCATCTGTTCTCATGAGATCTTACATACGTTTTTCTGTTAGAGCCAAATAAATGTCCAATTTGCACTCATCTGTCCATAGAACATTCTTCTAAGAATTCAGTGTCCAATTCTTGTGTTTTATGCATTTTAACCATGTTTGTTGCATCTAAACAAAATAAACATGTATGTTATATATGAATGTATAAATTGAAATCAAATCAAGTTCGTCCTCATTGATTTCTTGCTATATAACTAAAAGACAGGATACTATGGCTTATTCAGTACATTTTTGGGTGAAGGGCAGTTTTCACCCAACTAATCACCTCTAATGTGAGAATATGAATTATTTGATCATTGTATTAATGGTTTATGTATAAACTGTGCATGTATATTCACCTGTTATCCATATTGGGGTTTCGACGACGTAATTCCCACTCCACGGCTCTTCTGCAGTCATCAAACCGTCTCGACCAAAAGACAAATCTTCATAATAGCTTGCTATCAGATTCCAGGAGATAGTCCTAGTTTGTTAAAAAAATAAAATAAAATAAAATAAAGGAGAAAGAATTCTAAAAAAATGGGTTATTGAGCACTTCGTCATTTCTGAGTAAAAGAGGGGAGGTCTGGGGAGCATTTTACTCACGACGTCATCCTGCCATTGACATAGTTCCAGTTAAGAATACGAGCCCAGCATCCTGCCCCGATGTCATCATTATACGTGCTGTAATCTTCAGAAGACCACAGCTTTTTCCCCGTTAACAGCGCCTCCCTCGTGGTCGTTGTACCAGGGTAGTGAACACTGAGGAATAAAATGTTTAACCCTATATTGTCAAGTCAAGTTTATTTGTATAGCGCTTTTCACAACAGAGATTGTCTCAAAGCAGCTTTACAGAAATCAACAGTTAAGGTGAATGGTGTGTATTTATCCCTGATGAGGGATAAATACATCACCCAAATGAGGATGGGTTCCCCTTTTGAGTCTGGTTCCTCTCAAGGTTTCTTCCTCATTACATCTAAGGGAGTTTTTCCTTGCCACAGTCGCCACGGCTGCTCATCAGGGATAAATACACACCATATTGTGAAAGGAAGTGAAATGGGGTATAATAGTTTGTTGAGCTCTGTCTTACCCAATAACTTCAACAGCATCATTGAGATAGGGATCAACAAGCATGGCACTGGAAATGTCCCAATTCCCATCTGCTGCAATAATGCCAACGTTTGGTAAATGAGCTCGGTCTAAAGTGTCCCGAAGCACCTGAACGTTCACAACACGCGCAGATTCAGAAGACACGTACATTCATTTTTCACACTTTGTCATGTTCTGTTCTATGGAAAAGTCCCATTTTACCTGGATGTACTTCGAATCAAATCTCCGTTCATTCCATACCTAAAATTTGAAGTTAAAACATTTGCATTATTTTGGGAAAGTTTTCGATGAATAGCCTAATGAACTCTATAATTGAAATTAATAAAAAAAAACACCATACCCCTATGTAATCAATATCTAAACCATGATGTTGTTTAGCGCCAATCACCCAAGACACAACATAGTTAGCAGTAATGTCTGGAAAGCTGTACGGCCAGTTGGTCCCGTTACCAACCCATCCTGGAAAAGCCCAGGGGAGACCTTCAGAATATCGAACATGAAACGATAGGTCAGATCTCAGTGAAAAAAGGATGTAAAGACAATTTTTTATATGTTTATCACATAATATACGAATATAAATATAATTTATCAACACAACAATGTGATGACAACTCGAGACGTTTTGGCACCCTTCAAAAAAAAAAACATTTAGATAACCTTAATAACTCCCTAATTTATGGAGGTGGTGCAAAAGAAAAATAAATAAATAAGAATAAAAATAGCATTTAGCAGGATACAGTTATCCCAGGATTCACACTTTTACACTCATGACATTCATGATTCGTCTGCACAATTCATCGATTCAAGACACATTTACAAAAATCATTTATAATAGAAATGTGCCGAAGATAAGATTCACAGATTATGGTTTATTAACTGGTTTAAACTTTTTTTGCATTCAACGACTTACACACTGAACAAATGCCTTGGGGCATGGGGTTAAGGCTATTCAGGTGAGAACCAGATCAAAATGGCATAAACAATTACTAATCTGTGCAAAGTTTTCCTTCTCAATATCGTCAGGTCTTTTAGCCTCATCAAATGAATTATGACCTTACCGATGAGTATGATGTTTGGGTTCCTCTTTTTGGCCTCCTTCATAAGCCACCACTCATAGCCACGGAAGTAATTCTCATCAGTGCTGCTGTGCATATGTGAAGGTTCAGTGCCATCTGTAGTAGAAAGCAAATGTGCACGGATGAAAAGACAATGAATCCACTTGGAGGTATTTTGGAGAAACTGGAGGGTTAATAACTCTGATCTTAAAGTTCGCTTTCAGCAAACAAAAGGTTTCTATGATTTTTCTTTTGCCTGATACACTAAAGAGTTACACATTACCCAAGAAAGCGTATGTCCAAATCTTATGGTTTCTTTCACAAATAATAATAATATGATTAAAATCACATTTAATTCTGTCTACTACATAATGTAAAAGATTAAAATTGATCATCTATCAATTTTCAGTTCAATTTGGTTCTTTAAAGTGCTATTCAACAATGGACATTGTCCCCAAGCAGCTTTACAGAGATAAGTAGGTTATACAATTTGTATTTATTCTTTAGTGCCTAAAGTGTAGCAGTGATGAGGAAGCTAGTGACAACAGTGGAAAGGCAAACCCACCCTCATGTCTTCAGCACCATTCATATTACATCACTTCATTACTACAAGCTGTTTGCATGACTTTTTTTTGCACATCTTTTTTTGACTGCTGCTGTTGCTCTTTTGCACAACATTTTGTTTACACTTTTGTTAATTACAATGTTTACTTTACGTCTTTTACGCACCGCCGTGTGCAATATACAACAGGTTTACTGGCGGCGCTATTTTGTGTTTTGTGCATTTGTCTTACGCTGTCTTGTGTTGTCTTTGCACTATTTGCACCAGGTTTCACACGATGCACTTTATGTGACGAGGACACTTACTGGTCCTTAGCTCTGTTGTTTTCTGTGATCGTTGTTGTATGTAGCACCAGTGTTCAGGAGGAAACGTTGTTTCCTTTCACTGTGTAATGCGTCAGCTATATATGATTGAAATGACAATAAAAGCTTCTTGACTCGACTTGATCTGGGTGGCACCGAATGTCCATTCATTACAGTTTTATTAATGTTGAGGTGTACTGTTCAGTGAACTGCTCACTGATTTGCACTTAATTGTAGAACTGTTCATGCAATTGTAACGCTTTGCCATTGGTGTTTTTATTAATTACAGTCCAAATTCATCCTCCTAGCTATTGAGGTGCTCACTAACTTCATGGATCTTTAGGCTCTTCGTGCGGAACCATTCTCAGCTTCACAGAGTGGTCTCCAATGGAAGAGAACGTAAGTGAAGCAATTCTGAACAGAAATTACCCCTGACACACCCTGTCCACAGTGACTCACTGTGTGTTTTTGTCAGCAAGATACAGTAAGCTTGACAGACACGTGATTGCATGAACAACTGATCATCTGACACAAAGCGTATATAGTCCGGTCAAGGTTTGAAACCTAAAACTAAATCACCAGGGAAACTCTTCAACAATAAACGAGACTCACCTGTTGTTTGCGAATCACCTCCTATTTCCACTTTAAGAATGTGTAGTGAAGCTCCGAAGTTAGGCTAGAAGGAATACAGAGCATTCCGATGGTCTTTAATTGCTTGACATTTAGACCAGTTATGTTTTTTTAAATATCAGTTGCATTAGAAAAGTAAAAGGATTGTCGAAGAAATGTATGAGTAATGCATGTAAAAATGCAAAAACTGTATTTGGAAGCTTTGAAGGTATTTAGAAACTACAATCGGATACATTCAAGTCACACTTCCTTATTTTAAAGACAGTGAGCACAATTCTATACACTGACCAGGCATAACATTATGGCATTATAACATTATGACCGGTACAGTGAATGACACTGATTATCTCTTATTTATGGCACCTGTTAGATGATCGGGATATATTAGGCAGCAAATGAACATTTTGTCAGCAAATGAACATTTTGTCAGCAATTGAACTTTTTGGGCAGCAATTGAACTTTTTGGGCAGCAATTGAACTTTTTGGGCAGCAAATTAACATTTTGGCAGCAATTGAACTTTTTGGGCAACAACTGAACTTTTTGGGCAGCAATTGAACTTTTTGGGCAGCAATTGAACTTTTTGGGCAGCAATTGAACTTTCTGGGCAGCAATTGAACTTTCTGGGCAGCAATTGAACTTCTTGGGCAGCAATTGAACTTTCTGGCAGCAAAATGAGGACCAACAGAATATTAGGCAGGTGGTCATAATGTAATGCCTGATCAGTGGCCATTTGTATATGAAAATGTATGAACTTTAGGATAGCTGTATAACACAAATGAATCAAATCAGTCTAAATGGACTACACATATGCACATTACTGGCATGAGATATACAGTCACTAACCTTAAACAAGTAATCCAGTATTTGACTCCGATAAGGTTCTTTATAGTTGATCAGAAGTCTCGAAGTAGCCTAAAAGCATAATATAAAATCGAATTATTATAAGTAATAATATTACAGAAAGGAATAGACAGATCAGGAATTATGTAGATGTGTACAGATAAACTCACCCCTCCTCCACTTAACCCTCCAATACCATCAAACCGCCTGCCCAGTCCGAGCCTGTCGTCCAAAATGTACATTTCTGCCACACATAATTTAATCCATGTCAGAACAAACAAGGCTACATGTAAGTTCATCGCGACGCCTTTCTCTCATAACGTAGGACTCACACACACTGAGCACTGAAAGCAAACGCTGTTTACATACATCACTGGGTTACCAATTTTCTGTTTTACTTCCTGGTTTGGCACGTGACACTCCTACCTTTCGCTTATTGGCTGCCTATGTTTGGAGGGGGGGGCTTCTTTCGGCTTCTCCCAGTAGGGGTCGCCACAGCGGATCATCCGTCTCCATACCCCCTGTCCTCTACATCTGCCTCTTTCAACCCAACTACCTGCATGTCTTCCCTCACCACATCTATAAACCTCCTCCTTGGTCTTCCTCTTTTCCTCCTTCCTGGTGGCTCCATCCTCAGCATTCTTCTACCGATATACCCCATGACCCTCCTCTGCACATGTCCAAACCATTTCAATCTCACCTCCCTCGCCTTGTCTCCAAAACGTCCTACATGCACTGTTTATCAGAGGGTTTGTGGGTTAAGAGAAAGTGTACGACAGGGTGGAGAGAGGAGTTGTGGTA
>JAAIIK010000086.1:1663832-1677358 GCA_014706435.1 Silurus glanis | reverse complement strand
TCTGTCTGTCTGTCTGTCTGTCTGTCTGTCTGTCTGTCTGTCTGTCTGTCTACTTACTATTTAATTTCATCTATTTAATTCCAAGGTGTAAAAGAAACACTAGTTTAGGTCATATGTCCTTGACATTATTTTTCAGAACTCTGTATAATAAATTAAATGATTTTTCCTTTATTGTAAGACATTAAGCCCCCCTACCTCCTAAATCCCACTGTAACCCCCAAAGGACAATAGTGACTGTTTATGCTTAATTTTTACCCCAGTTTATCTTTTTAGTTCATGGGACATTCAGTTGTTCCACTTTTATCTTTAAGCCCAGAAAGAGTTTTTGTGTGTGTGTGTGTGTGTGTGTGTGTGTGTGTGTGTGTGTGGAAAGCGAAGCAGGGATTTTTTTTTTTAATCGTAAAACATTCTTAAATCTTAAATCTTAAATATCAAAAACCTGTGTCCATTCTACCACTAAAGGAGTAAATGATTTAAAATATGTATTCGCAGTAGTGGAAATCACAATTCATTATTACCAAAGGTATTATATTTTTCTCTTATCGGAATGACCTAGTTTGACTGATCACTTTAACTGAATGGCTTTCATCCAAATGTCAATAACTGATAAACAGTTATTGTGATTGTCCTGTGGTGCATGATGGGACATGGTTAGTGCAGAACATTATCCGTTACATTACGTTTCACTTGTTCAGCAAATTTAGTCATCATATGTGATTTGAGGCACAGCTTTAGTCCACAAGTGTGTGTGTGTGTGTGTTTGTGTGTGTGTGTGTGTGTGGTTAGGCAAGAAGTGATTCTTAATCGGTTCCCATAAGCAGCAGATGGACTTCAGCCAATGAACTCAGCCACAGGAAGCCTCATCAGTATAAAAAAAAGGTAGTAGAGAAATCACGTGTCTCTTTTTCTTTCTCAGTGAACTTCACGTCGGTCTCTACATGGCTTTCTCTTTTCATAAAGACCAAAAGTGGGTGTTCTCTCAAACCTCCTCGCATTGACATTGCTCTTTGTCATTGGGGTTTGGAGGTGAAAAGGCCAGAAATAGATTGTTAGCATGCATGCATCCTCCCACTCTCCATTCAACCCCCACACATATACACACACATACACACACACAGACACACACACACACACACACACACACACACACACACACACACACACACACACACACACACAGTTCCTTTCACACATATTTTTTTTTCAGAAGGATATCTGGCTGGGCTGTCTTTGAGGGTGCTGAGAAACCCGGCCCGGTTGGATCCTGCAGGAATGACACAATTGTTTAGAACAGAATGAACAGAAACCATTCATTTCAATCATTCCTTTTTTACATTTAGTCATAAAGAAAGAGTTTTTACATTATTCAGCGGTTTAAACAATGCTGGAACGAGTGTCAATATGGTTTAGAAAAGTTTGCCACCTCCAAAGAGTGCTTTCATAACGGTTTGTCAATTTACTGAGTCATAATCAGATCCGAAAATAACCCGATAGGGGGTGATAGAGAAGGGGAGTGGTAAAACTCTCTCATTGTTCAGAAATGCTGTGATAAAAAAGCCTTCAGAAAAACTTACGGTAGTGTAATAATTATATTACGGTACTTATATAAATTACTTCAAAATGCGTTCTCTTTGTGTAAATCCATCCAAATGTCAGAAACCAGCCACCTGGTTCATCCTGGGCCTTTTACTTGCCACATGTACATTACAGGACAGTGAAATTCTTTCTTTGCATATCCCAGTGATGTTAGGAAGCTGGGTTCAGAGCATGATACAGTGCCCCTGGAGCACAGAGGGTTAAGGGCCTAAGAGTGGCAGCTCGGCAATACTGGGGCTTGAACCTCCAACCTTCTGATCAGTAAACCAGAGCCTTAACCACTGAGACACCACCTCTCCATGACTTCAATCACCATGAACAGTTTTTCCATCCAAGTCTCCATCAGTGAACAGTTGACAACCCTAACATTGATGGAACCTGGTAACTCTCAGGAAGTTTTTCCTTGCCATTGTTGCCACTGGCTCACTCATTATGAATAAACTTATAGGGGATAAACTTATATGGACTGATTTACACATTTAAAGTTATAATCTATTTAATTCTGTAAAGCTGCTTTGGACCATTGCTTTGAATCCCAAAATACACAGCATGCACAATCCATAGTTTGGTCAATTCACGATCGAATCATTTTCTCACGGCAATCAGTCTGTGTTAGAGAGCGAGACCGGGAAAACACAGCAGGGTTTGAACATACCCAGTTCAACTAAGCTGTAACTCACTGAGGAGTTGAATCAGGAGCAAGGAACATGCACTGGATATCTGCGCAAGACCAGGATTGGGAAACACTGCACTAGAGATAAACCTACTGCATTCTCACAGACACTCATTACACAATAACACATGGAGAAGTGATTTTGAGACTGGGTTTAAATAATTATCTTGATAAATTATATTGTTTTTTAAAAAAATCAAAAAACAAAAAAAATTGATCTACTGATTTACAGTCCAGTTATGGCTGTCCTGGTTTTAAATCTGAGTATTAAACATTCGTTGAGTTTAGTATTTTGGACTCTGCAGTTATCTAACTGCAGTTATCTTGTATATGTATTAAAATACAGTAAATAGCTTTTAGAACAACAATAAGGTTAATGTTCTAAAAAAAAATGGTGTCAATTTGATATAAAATATCAAATAACTTGTAAGGAAAATAATGTCAAGATATTATTTTCAGTGACGAATCCTCAATGAACCTTTAGAACTAATCGAATAACCTTTAAGGAACTGTATTTTCAACCACATTAATTCTAGATTAATTAATACAACAATTTTTTTTTTTTTTTGAGAAAATATTTCCTTAATATTTCACAAACACTATACTGCCATGTTTTCTTGGATATTAAGATTTAAAAGCAATAAATGTGAAAAATCTAAATTAAATTTTAACAAACAAATCAAATAAAGACTGAACTGAGGGCTGGACTTGTGACACCTTATAAATATCGCAAATGTCACATTTAAGATCCATCACAGTGTCAGTGTTTTGGCAGAGCCCCAGTAATGAGTATAAATTTTCCTTTCCCATAAAACAAACCCTGTGAAATATCACTTCACTTTAAAAGCTGGGAGAGAAAACGAAGGAATACTGTCTCATATTTCATCTCTTCAGCCATGAGCACTAATGATTTGTAAGTTAAAATCAAAACCACATGGAGGTAGAGCCACAGCTAAACACGACTTGTGCTTGGACTGGAGCTGTTCTGTAAAAACATTTAGAACTACACGTCTGCCGAGCCTGAGTTAATAAACGGAGCTAGTTCCGTCCTGTGACCTATAAAGTGCTTGCTGGGACAGGAAACTCACTCATCAGCAGTGTTTAGACTCCTCAGGTCTCCTGGACTTCCTCTAGAGCTGATCGATATGGAGAAACAGAGCTAATCCATTACAAACAATTATCCACTACATCTCACTGGAGGCTGCATCAGCTCCAATATGACAATATTCATGAGGATGGACAATGGTGTGATAATATGTTGTGTAAAACCTTCTGTTTACTTGAATAGTACCGGTTAGTACTTTGGCTAAATAGATAGTTGTAAAAGCCATATTTTATTCATTTGAAATTTCTTTCACCTTTGGTGAAAAAACACCAATTTCAGTGAATGTCAACAGGTTTAAACACTATTTTAAAGGAATACTGAAATTGGTGTGGTTTTTCACGCTATCACCTTTAAAATAGCCCCCTTACACAGCCTTCCTGCCAATTCAGGAAAGTCTTCTTTTAAAGCGTGTCGAGCATCATCTGCGATTTGCGCCGGTGTTAAAACGGCGACCTTTGAGCCCGAATTTCATCTTTGGGAACAGAGCGAAGTCCGCAGGAACCAAACATGGAGAGCAGGGTGGGTGCGGTAGTGCGATCATGTGGATTGTTCGCCGACGATCATCATGCACAAGTTACCTAATGGTTTCGACATTTTCGGTGGTTATGCTCGTTCAAGGTCTTCCTGATCTTTCCCGTGATGTTCTTCCACACTTAAAGCGTGCGTACCACTCAAAACACCTCGACTACCGATAATTCGAGGTTCAGAACTTGCGGCTCAGAAACTTGGCGGTTTCTCATTTGGAACCTAGCTAACAGCAATGACCGAATGTTCAGGAACGTTAGGAATAACATTTTAAACTAACAAATTAAATACATTTTTTAAAAACTCATTATTGTATTAAAGTGGCATAATGTCTAGATGAATTCACTTAGGTACAATAGGGGCTGCGGGGGTGCGTCCAGAACATGGACCACTGTATATGGTTTTCTGTACATATGACAATTAAACTTTAAAATCCTGAAAATCAAGCAGATACAGGAGAGCTTCATTTAAAGTTTATATTAAACATCAGGTTTTGATAAAAGTGTGATCTCTATGATTTTATCCATGGTATGGTTGTTGGTACCAGATGGGCTGATTATAGTATTTCAGGTACTGCTGATCTCCTGGGATTTTCACAAACAGTTTCTAGTGTTTACACAGAATGGTGCAAAAAACAAAAAACCTCCTGTAAGTGGAGGGTCTGCACACTGAAACAACCCGTTAATGAAAGACCAGAGAAGAATGACCATACTGCTCTGAGCTGACAGGAAGTTATTTAAATATGCACTCTTTACAACCATGATGAACAGACAAGCATCTCCAACAGTGAGCTATAACAGCAAAAAGCCATGTCAGGTTCCACTCCTGTAAACCAGGAATATAATCTGAGGCTACCATTAACACAAATTCATCGATGGTGGACAGTTGGATGATTTGTGAGATTTTGGGAGAGTGCCAGCTCAGTGGTTCAGGTCCTGTGGGTTCTGTGCTACTCGCTGCCAAGTGACCAAATGGTGTTTTGACTCCTGAGATATGAAACCGTTGAAAAATGTAGAATATCCTCCTTAATTCATGAACTTATCAGATTACCAAAGCTGTAATGACAGGCTGTTTTTTATCTTGAGTATAAGCGCAGGGTTTTCATTTTAGCAATATTGATACCAAAATAAGTAATCTACTTATTATTAATAAATCAGGGGTCTCATTAAAAGCTCTGTTTATGTCGGATGCTGCTGTCTGATGCCATCAATAAGCTCCTTGTGCAATTCAATGTTCCCTTTGTTTATCTTTAAAAATGAATAGGTCTTTAATTGGAGAGCAAAGTATAGGCTCTGGTGATCGAGAAGAAAAGAAAAAGCTTCGTGTCTGGGTTCTTGGTACTCGCAGAACTGAAGTGCTCTCAGGAAGTTTCTCTTCAAGCAATTCAAAGCACTGGGAGATGTTTTTCTCAGATTGCTTGAATTCTAGGAAGATGGTGTAGCTCCTCCGGGCATTAGCGCAGATTGCAGTATGAACTGCTTTGATCATAAATCATGAATTCATTCTTAGCCGTGTGTTTGCATTGGGAGTATGTACGTATGGAATTGTATGGATGCATATAAAAAAAAGTCCACTATACCATCAACACAATTTCATTCACTGTTTCAATCTGCTAGTGTGAGAAAATTCCAGATGGACTCTTCGGTTCCATATGGACTGCACACGATGCTGTAAACATTGTTTAGGGCTGATCAGTGAACAGCAGTAGGAGATCAGAATTTAGGTAGCGATGCTAAAAGCGTGCAGGCTGAAGTGTAAATCCCGGTGCCCCCCTGACAGTCAGAGTGTTGAGTGGGAGCCCGGCATGGGCCGCAAGCATTACTCACTCAGAATGACGTGGGTGATGACGAAGGCGAATATGAAGATGGTGAGGAAAGAGAGTGAGAGGATGAATAGGTAGAAGAAGCGGTAATTTCGCTTTCCCACGCAGTTGCCCACCCAGGGGCAGTGGTGGTCAAAGCGATCTGTGGGGGAAAAACATAGACATAGACTATTTAGATCTCGACTCGACTTTTTTTGTTTTGATTTTGTTTACTTTTCTGTAGCAAATACATTCTCAGATATTATTATATCATATGACATTATTGCATTGTGTTGCATTGCATTTCATCTGACCTGATCTCATTCGGAATGATTGGTATGGGGACATTTTCTTTAAGGAGAAGCTTATTTAACATTTATAGAAGGACGCTCCAGTCTCCAGTGTCTAGATCAATATAATGCAATGTTTTCTTGACACAGGATAATCTTCATAATAGAGATTTCCACATTTCTCAGCAATGATCACAGGGTTTTTTTTGAGAGGGAATAGAGAAGTGGTGAAGGAGTAATTATTTATCACTGCTTATGTGTTATACCATATTTACATGCTTTTAACCAGATATTAATTTCATAATTTAAAAAAGAGTTCATCACTACAAACATTTTCCCCAGAGAATCCAGTGAATTAAAAAAAAATAAAAAAAAATAAAAAGCAAGATTAAAACAAATCTTGACGACTTAAATGTAAGAGCTACAGCATAAAATTTAATAGGGAACAAAAAAATACACTATATGAACAAAAGTATTGGGACACCTGCCTTTTCCAGACATATGTAGATCTTCCCCAAACTATTACCACAAATTTGAAGGCCGACAACTGTACAGGATGTGTTTGGATGCGGTAGCATGACATTTTAATTGACTTGAACTAAGAGACCCAAATCTGTTCCAGAATGACAATGCCCATGCGCACAAAGCCAGGTCTATGAAGATATGATTTACATAGGTTGGAATGGAAGATCTTGAGTGGCCTGCTATAGAGCTCTGACCTCAAACCTATGAACATCTTTGGGATGAATTGGAACGCTGACTGACGGCACTATATCCGTACTTTGCTGACACTTTACTAACACCCTTGTGGCTGAATGAGCACAAATCTCCACAACCACACTCCAACATCTAGTGGAGCATCTTCCCAGAAGAGTGAAGGTTATTATAACAGCAAATGGGGAGTAAAAATGGAATGGGATGTTCAGAAAGCTCATTTCAATCTTATGCCCAGGTGTCCACAAACTTTTGCCACATAATGCGTGGTTAATGGTAAAAAAAAAAATAGGGAAGAACTTTGAGCTCTACAAAGAGTTTCCATATCTATTTTTAGTAGTAAGCATTAATGTGACTTACCCACACAATTGTCACACAGGCTGCAGTGTGAAGCTCTTGGTGGTCTGAAGATTTTGCAGGTGAAGCAGTATTTCAGTTTGACCGTCTGGCCGTTGATTAGCACCTCTCTGGTCCTGGGAGGAGGCCGCGAGCTCGCACCACTCACTCCGTTAGCTGCGTCTGTGAACCACAAAGCAAAATGTTTTTCTCTCATTTATGACACAAGTTCAATTTTTGAAGCGCTGTGTCACTCATTAAATTGTTTACACAAATCGGTACTTTCTACTTCTTACATTTTAGTTTGAATCTATTGGTGAAATTTTTTCTTCTCATTTCATGCCGTTTTCAGCCCATCAACCTGTTTTTTGTCATTGCGCGGCTTTTTCAATCTACCACTGGTGTATCATTACCTAGCTCTCACGCACCACAGATGTAGGCTAGTTTACAAAGCTAACAATGAGCAAGGCAGAGGGCAAAAAGAAGTATGGGGTTAATGTGGATGAGACAGAGGGAGTCAGTGATGTAAACATGACTGAGAACAGACATTCCTGGTCACCTGATCATCATCATCTTTTCTCTGCTTGTGTTTTATATGGTGGTTGTTCAGTCTGTCTTGTTCAGTACATTAATTAGATAACAAATTGAATTCTTTTATATCAAAATATTAATATGATGTGAGGTCCAGGTACCAGTGTGTCACTAAAACTGGTAGTAGTAAGGGCGACTTTTTACTTAAGTACATATCTAAGCCCAAATTTTTTTACTTTAACTTGAGTGAAAAAATGTAGTCAGTACTTCAACTTTTACCAGAATCGTTTAAAACATGAGGATCTGTATGGATGTGTGTACTTTTGCCATGTCTCATGATTATATTGTTTCATCAATTTCCTTCTTTGTGTTGCAGTTCCCAAGCTCATATGCTCTTATTTGTTTTGTTTCCTGTTTTTGTCTTCCCTCTGCTCCTGTCCTGTCAGTGGTTTGTTGCCTGATGGTGTTCACCTATTCTGTGTTTTTTTAATGTATACCTTGCTGTTTGTTTAGCATACATATTGACTAAGTTTTTTTCATGCCCATTCCCCATCAAAGTCCATTTTCCTAGATGAGACCCTTGAATGTTTGTTGCTAAGTTATGATTGCAATCCTATACATTTTCTATCCACTTTATATCGAGTCATGATATCATAGTGTCCTCCTGTGGTGGAAAAACAACTAAAACAAGTCTCAAACCTAGCACTAGATGGGTAAAAGCAATAGAAAAGGTTTTATGCATCCCTGTCCTCTCAGAACATCAACAGACAAGAAGTCTTGAGTTCTGGTCACAGATGCTTTTTATAATCTCCAAGCTTTGTAAAAAAAAGTACATACTAATTTGCCTATTCAAGCATTCTCTATTCAAACGTTTCTGCATCACCTCAAGAATCATATCAGCTGACCATACTGGCACTGTTGACTCCTTTCAACATGCCTTCAAAAAGTCATTGTATTTTATTAGAATCTTTTATTCATTTATTAGATTTTTATCATTTAAAGAGTGACACCGTTTTAGACCATTTATTATTAATTTTGTTAGCCTGAGCATCTGCCAGACAAGTCTGTCTGAGTGAGCTAACTGTTACTATAGAAACAACAAATTAGAATGAGTGCTCCATATAACCAAAGACTAATAATAAATCGTGATATATTCTGTCAGAGCTGCTGTTAAAGAAAATTATTGTGGTATAACCGACTGAATGAAACAGCGAGAGGAAGCTCACGAAGCGGAGGCATATTAAACGTTATTGGAACACAGCACATCTGTGATCTCGCATGTCATGGTGATCCAGCATTGATGCTTGGCACCCACGCAGCTACACCGATTCTCATTTTACTGGTCCATGCTTTTTCTGCGATACGCAGCACTTTTACCCTGTAGCTGGATCAGCAGGAGACAGAGCCCTGAGGTGAATTTCGCTGGGTTAAGCAGCCTTCAGATTATTCATCCAAGCAGCAGGAATCATTTTTTTCCCATTGCGCATCCAAACAGTCCAAAACTAAACATTGGTGATTTAGTCTCTCTAGTGAAGAGAACTGTATAAGCCACATTAGAACATTGTAGATCATGGTGACCGTCTGCAACAGTATAAGACTTTAGCGTACCAGTCCTCCCAGTACCAGTTTTCGCTTTGCCAAATCCCCAATCTGCACCCTTTACATTTACAAATATACCGCTCTATAGATGATAGATTGTGCTCTATCAAAACTGTCAGTCCTGTATTTTATAATCCCCAGAAGGAAATGTATAATTGTACATTTTATAATGGCTGTACTCGCTAGAATACATAATAGAATCATATCGATTGTTATGTTTTTATGCCTCTATGTTATTTATTCTGTCCATCAACCATTTGTACTAAATGGTTCAATTTCACACATGATGATTACATTGATATTTCACCAATAAACATGATTTAATTGAAATGAATAATATTTGAACTCATTTGTTTTTTTTTTTACAGTGCACTAAAATAAGAACCCTAAATTTGCAAGCTATCCTATTTGTATCTAGCTAATGCTCACAGGAAAAACTAGCTAATGTTTCCTCAGTTTCCTGCTACGTATTTAATATATAAACCAGGGTGGGCCATGCATTTCACACCTAGGCCTATTATGATGCCACAGTTATAGAAACCATCAACATAGAAACCTAGTAGAACAGAGCAGTGCATCACAGAGGGCTCTCATACAGCAAGAATAAATGGCATTACTAAAGCAAGATGCAGAAGTACAGTATCAATATTAACCTCATAAAAATGAGGTTTTCCTTGCATTACGGTTTTCCTGGAGGTTTAAAATGAAGGAAAATTATGTATTTTTGTGAAAATTCTATAGAAAAGAAAAGTATAAACTTTCTTTCGGCTTCTCCCGTTAGGGGTCGCCACAGCGGACCATCCGCATGTTTGATTTGGCACATGTTTTTACGCTGGATGCCCTTCCTAACGCAACCCTCCCCATTTATCCGGGCTTGGGACCGGCACTAAGGCTTGTGCAACCCTAATGGCTGGGGTTGGTTCCCTGACCGGGGATCGAGCTCGGGCCGCAGTGGTGAGAGCGCCGCATCCTAACCACTAGACCACCAGGGGACCTAAAGAAAAGTATAAACGGTTCATTAAAAAGCTTAACAACTATTTCGACCGACCTTTCCTTAAAATGTCCATCTTTTCTTAAAAAGTCTATCTTGAAAATGGCCATTTAAGTATATCAGAGACCAAATCAATTTCTTCTCCTCTTTCAACCACTGTGGAATGAAAAAACAGCTATAAAATCCACACGGATATACTTGATCTTGTGCAGTTTGCTACAGATGTGGTTTGCGAGCTCAGGTTAGTGCGCTTCCTGACTATACAAACAAAGGACGTAAAATTGCCGACGTTATTGTACGCCTGCTAGATGGCCCCGGCGTCACCGACTCGAAATCTGTTTGGTTAAAGCAACAGTTCACAACAGCATGTACTTTATGCTATATGCGCCTGTACTCCTGATTCTGAACGCCTCGGTTCAGATTCCTTTGACCCTGGCAACACGTGATGATGTGATGGCAGTAATATGATTGGATAAAAACTCTAATGTAATCAAACTAAAAGCCAGCCTTCCTTTCACAACTATTTCTCTCGGGAGTTTATCTTTTGGCATCGTCGTGCGTTTAAAAATCACCCGATGGAAGTTTTTTCTCCCGAAGCCGTGCAGCTCAGAACACAGGTGAGGTGCGTTTTTTCGTTTCCGTTCGGAAATTTCATTGGTCTAATGTTATGGGGTTAATTTTTTTCGCTTGAAGTTTGTGAAACCGGGAAAAACCCAGGAAAAATTCATAAATTAGCCGCTTCGTTGTTTAAGCTGCGGGGTTCAAAACGTGGGAAAAAAGTAGCAGCTTATAGTCGAAAAATACGGTAGCTAAGATTATTGAGCTGGTGCCACTAATAAGAGTTTATAATGATAGATCACTTACTTAAAAATGTAAAACATTAAAACGAGAGCAAGAAGCGATTCTAACAAACACCAAGTTTAGCTTTTACTCTCTTTACACATAAACAAACCCTTGCAGGTAAATTAGCAAAGAGACAATTTTCAGAGGTCAGAGGTCTTCTTAGCCGAAGCGTGTTAAGCTTTAACAACCGATAAAAACCACCAGAGAGCCTTTCTTTTCTGACCTGGATATGAATATTTCAGTAAGGTTTCCATTTCTAAATGGTAGCAGAAGCTGAGCTGAGAATCAGTTAAAAGTATGCATTATACATAAAGCAGATAACAGCAAACCTGCTCGCTTCAAATCTGACTTTGCTGTAGAGTCTATCCAGATCAGTCTGCACATCACTGAGCCTTAGGAAATAACTTGTGAGGAAGGGCAAAACAGTATGTTCCCTGACAAGATATTTCATCTTATGCAAAAATACCAGCATGAAATTGGAAATGTATAAAAACAGCAGCGTGGAAGGAGAAGTTTTCGAGCAGAATTGAGAGGGACGAGTCGAGTGAGCTGGCAGAGAGGCAAGAAATGTAGCCTTTTTTGAGAAAGTGTTTTTTTTTTTTAAATAGCTCTTTTTGGCGTCAGTGCGCACACTGCACAAGACTTTAACTGCTTTTTTTATAACCTATGAAAACTCAATCATCCAGATTATTCAGAGTTCAGCAGTAGTGAGTCAAAGTGATTAGACAGCTAGCAGTTTTCCCTTCACGCCACTCAAATCGCCTTTCATGCTGGTTGGATATCGCTTTTTTTGGGGATTGACACAAAGATTTGATTGATTTATTCGTTAAAAAATATTCTGTGTGCAAAATATCAGGTCACTTATCATCACTGACACAGAAAAAATGTATTTAATATGGTTAACACAAGGTCAGGTTTTCTATTATCTATTTATTTTCAAATATTATGAAATCATAATTGAGAGGAACCATGGCAACATTTATTTTAATATAATGTTTGGTATAATAAACTGTTTATTTTTGTACCACAGCCTTCAATCAGGTTTGATTTTTAGCCCTTCACAGGAAAAGGTTTGGGCAAAAGGCTTTAAGCAAAACACCATCTCTTCAACTAAACATAATCCGCACTCTTGCTGTCCTCCATTGCTATTTTGCTGCACTGCTGACACTGAATGATGACGACAGCGATAAACACAGTGAGGGGAAAAAACTCTGATCTAATCCTCACTTATGCTGCATGGCCACATATAGAATAGAATTTGTAGCCAATCTACGATGACATATAAATGTTTCATCAGGTCGAATTGAAAAGATTTTACAACAAGCCACAAAATCAGATATTTAACCTGGTAATTACGAGAATGCACTTTACCAACTAAATATTTAAGTCTTGATGTGTCTTGCACATATTTTGCCCTCACGTTGCTGTAGATGCAGCACCTCACTACCATTTATACCATGATAGTTGGTTTTTAAGTAGTCTCACTTAGTTTTATAAAAGACATCCTGAAAGTTTGTTGGACGCCTTACAGTTTTATATATATATAAATAATATGTATATAATTATTTTTATAACATCTGTTACTGTTTCTGTAATTTACCCCCAACTCTGAAGTAACTGAATATCCCAGAGTTAGAGGCATGTGGCATAAATAGACTCGTTATTTGTCACATATACATTACAGCATGGTGGAATTCTTGCTTCGTGTATCCCAGCTTGTTAGGAAACTGAAGTCAGAGCACAGGGTCAGTTGTGATACAATCCTCCTGAAGCAGGGAGGATCAAGGGCCTTGCTCAAGGGCCCAGATTGAAAAAAACTTACATTGTATGTATTTTTTAAATATTCAACTTTATGTTACTGATCCAAATGTACAAAATGTCTGCATAACATTCTTTGTTATTTCCTGAATAAAAAAAACTAAAAATGACATTTAAGGCAATGTGCCATAAATATCACAATCACAGTCTACTGTACCTTAACCACCTCCAAATCACATAAGGTTTATAAGTAGCGCTCTGTCACCGGCAGATCACATGATCAGTCTTGCCCCATAAAATGAATTACGATTACAAAGAAAGAGAAGATGCAGGGAAAAAATGTCAAAATCCTCCTACCTATTTGTCTTTCTACATCTGCTGCCTCGTCAGGAGTAGCTCGGGGTAGAACACCCGGGTCGCTGAAGCTCGCACGGAGCAGCATGACCATAACGAAGAGGAAGAGTATTCCACCGATGGCTGGAATCGCCGGGCTCAAGTTAGAGGCCAGGAACGGACAGCTGGATGAGGAACATTACAGATATTAGAGTGTATAGAGAATATTATACTGAATAAAAAAATACCTTGAAGGAACATGCTGTTTAAATGAAACAGTGACTGCGTGGTGGTTTACTGTGTAACTAAGTATCATGACCGAGGACTGGTGAGAGAACAGCTGTTTATAGTTATAGATAGATAGATAGATAGATAGATAGATAGATAGATAGATAGATAGATAGATAGATAGATAGATAGATAGATAGATA
>JAAIIK010000086.1:1648376-1663822 GCA_014706435.1 Silurus glanis | reverse complement strand
ATAGATAGATAGATAGATAGATAGATAGATAGATAGATAGATAGATAAGCAGTTGTTCTCTCACCAGTCTATCTATCTTGCTATCTATTTAGCCAGCTAGCTAGTTAGTGATCTCTCTATCCATCACAACTATAAACCGTCGTTCTCTTACCACTTCTCTGTACTCTGACACTTAGTTACAAAGTTAATCATTAACTTCTACAAATCTTTGCCACTGGAGGCTCCGTACCAAATTTCACAAAATGTAAATTGTTACTATAGAAACAGTTACATTACACTAACCAATCAGAATTGAGAACCCAACATTTTCATCAATGCTGTGGCATTTATTTTTGCTTGCATTAGAGTTCAAACTTGAAAAATATTTAAAACAGTTGTGTGCAAGTGACCAAAAGACGACTGTTGGTATATGAACGTCAAAATCCTCTTTAAACCAACCTACACCTTTGTTCTCCATTGCCTCATTCACCCTATTCTGTAGACTCTAAAAAAAAAAACCCCACCGTGTTAACACCCGTCCTCTCTCCTATATTTATTGTAATGTTTGATGATAATGATGAAGTAATGGAAACACAACAGGCAATAAAAACTAAAATCTGCGGTCGCTTGCATCGATAAACTTTCTTCTGCACTATAACAGCATTTTGTGTGTGTGTGTGTGTGTGTGTGTGTTTGTGTGTAAAAAAAAATTGCTCCATTCTTCATGAGCAGCAGCTACTCTGTCACAGCTGGTATCAAGCAGCAAGGGTTGGATTTCCTCAGGCACTTTTTACCAAAAGAAAAATAACCCTTTCGAATTTAAGGGACTAAAACTCCTCCGTTCATGACCTTGCGGTCAAAAAGTTACATTTGTACCATCAGTAAGAAACGTGATTCTGAATAGGCATCGGATTGGGGTAAAATTACCTTTGATCTACCAAGGTTTATTTACTGTAAAAACACGTGCATGCTAATTCACTAACTGAGACACCATGAGGTGCAGAACAGACTTCTGGGTGACTTCAGATAGTAAGATTAAAAATCAACATTTTATTCTTGTATAGTGAACAAATGATGGAAACCATCAAAGCCAATTCAAAACCTGTTCATTCTATATAGAATGTAGGTGTAGTGAACGTATTTGAAGTGTCCATGATGACCACATTGTGAACGTTGAATATGGTCATCCTGTTTACTGGCATGTCTAGTCATGTCTGGGTGTTATTAGAGTCTTTAGCAGCTTTTCTGATTAAGCACTTCGCTGCTCCTCCTACTCGAACTAGCTTTAGCAAATAACTTCATGATTTTTTACAAGATTTGCACCATCTGTGAGCCAGACACTTTAGCCATGAACTGTTCCATTTAAAAGTGTCCTCTATAGTTGGAAAGATGGTCTCTGGTCTATTCGTGAACAAATTACGGATCTTGATGCTTCAGCTACTTCAACGACAATATTAGAATTGTTCAGAGGTACAATATAAGACCATTATATAAAACTAATACTAAGCAGATTCAAATCTTCTTCTTTTTCTTTCAGGCCGCTCCTGTTAAAGGGTCACCACAGCTGATCATCAGTCTCCATATCACTCTGTCCTCTACATCTGCCTCTTTCACACCAACTACCTGCATGTCTTCCCTCACTACATCCATGAACCTCCTCCTTGGCCTTCCTCTTTTCCTCCTACCTGGTGGCTCCATCCTCGGCATTCTTCTACCAATATAACTCATGTCCCTCCTCTGCACATGTCCAAACCATCTCAATCTCGCCTCCCTCACCTTGTCACCAAAACATCCTACATGCGCTGTCCCTCTAATAAACTCATTTCTACTCCTGTCCATCCTCGTCACTCCCAACGAAAACCTTAACAACTTCAGCTCTGCTACCTCCAGCTCCACCTCCTGTCTTCTACTCAAAGCCACTGTCTCCAATCCATACAACATCGCAGGTCTCACCACAGTCCTATAAACTTTCCCTTTCATTCTTGCAGATACCCTACTATCACAAATCACTCCTGTCACTCTTCTCCACCCACTCCACCCTGCCTGCACTCTTTTCTTTACTTCTCTAACACACTCGCCATTACTTTGCACTGTTGACCCCAGGTACCTGAACTCCTCCACCTTCTCCACCTCTTCTCCCTGCAACCGCACCACTCCACTGCCCTCCCTCTCATTCAGACACATGTACTCTGTCTTACTCCTACTGACTTTCATTCCCCTTCTCTCCAGTGCATATCTCCACCTCTCCAGGCTCTTCTCAACCTGCTCACTACTCTCACCACAAATCACAATATCATCCGCAAACATCATAGTCCAGGGAGACTCCTGTCTGACCTCGTCCATCAACCTGTCCATCACCACTGCAAACAGGAAAGGGCTCAGGGCCGATCCTTGATGTAGTCCAACCCTCACCCTGAACCAGTCTGTCGTTCCTACTGCACACTTCACTGCTGTCACACTGTCCTCATACATGTCCTGCACCACACTCACATACTTCTCTGACACACCTGACTTCCTCATACAATACCACAACTCCTCTCTCGGCACCCTGTCGTACGCTTTCTCTAAATCCACAAATACACAATGCAATTCATTCTGTCCTTCTCTATACTTCTCCATCAATATCCTCAAAGCAAATAAGGCATCTGTGGTGCTCTTCCTCGGCATGAAACCATACTGTTGCTCACAGATGGTCATCTCTTCTCTCAGCCTGGCTTCCACTACTCTTTCCCATAACTTCATGGTGTGACTGATCAACTTAATTCCCCTGTAGTTACTGCAGGTCTGTACATCTCCCTTATGCTTAAAGATCGGTACCAGCACACTCCTTCTCCATTCCTCAGGCATCCTCCCACCTTCCAGAATCTTTTTAAACAATCTGGTTAAAAACTCCACTGCCATCTCTCCTAAACATCTCCATGCTTCTACAGGTATGTCATCTGGTCCAACCGACTTTCCACTCTTCATCCTCTTAATCGCTGTTCTCACTTCCTCCTTACTAATCCTATCTACATCCTGCTTTACCAACTCCACATCATCCAACCTTCTCTCTCTCTGATTTTCCTCATTCATCAGCTGCTCAAAATACTCCCTCCACCTTCTCAACACACTCTCCTCACTAGTCAACACATTTCCCTCTCCATCCTTTATTGCTCTAACTTGCAGCACATCCTTCCCAGCTCGGTCCCTCTGCCTGGCCAATCGGTATAAATCCTTTTCTCCTTCCTTAGTGTCCAACTTCTCATACAGCTCCTCATATGCCTTTTTCTTGGCTTTCGCCACATCCCTCTTTACCTGCTGCCGCATCTCCTCGTACTCCTGCCTACTTTTCTCATCACTCTGTCTATCCCACTTCTGTTTTGCCAACCTCTTTCTCCTTATGCTCTCCTGCACTTCCTCATTCCACCACCACGTCTCCTTGTCTTCCTTTCTATTTCCAGATGTCACACCAAGTACTTTTCTAGCTGCCTCCCTCATCACTCCTGCAGTAGTTTCCCAATCACCCAACACCTCTTCACCACCACCGAGCCCCTGTCTGACCTCTTCCCTGAACCTCACACTACACTCTTCCTCCTTCAGTTTCCACCATCTTATTCTTCTTTCAGTCCCCACTCTCCTCCTCTTCTTCTTGGCCTTCAAAACCATCCTACAGACCACCATCCGATGCTGTCTATCTACACTGTCCCCTGCCAACACCTTACAGTCTCCAATCTCCTTCAGGTTGCATCTCCTGCATAGAACATTGTCCACCTGTGTGCACCTTCCTCCACTCTTATACGTCAGCCTATGATCCTCCTTCTTCTTGAAATAAGTGTTCACCACAGCCATTTCCATCCTTTTAGCAAAATCTACCACCATCTGCCCTTCCACATTCCTCTCCTTAAGGCCATACCTACCCATCACCTCCTCATCACCTCTGTTCCCTTCACCAACATGCCCATTAAAGTCTGCCCCAATCACCAATCGTTCTTTCCTAGGTACACCATCTACCACTTCATCTTATTCACACCAGAATCTTTCCTTCTCCTCCATCTCACAGCCAACTTGTGGAGCATAGGCACTGATGACATTCATCATCATCCCTTCAACTTCCAGCTTCACGTTCATCACCCTATCAGAAACTCTCTTCATCTCCACTACACACTTACTGTACTCTTCCTTCAGAATCACCCCTACACCATTTCTCTTTCCATCCACACCATGATAGAACTGTTTGAACCCACCTCCAATGTTCCTGGCCTTACTCCCTTTCCACTTGGTCTCCTGAACACACAACATATCTACCTTTCTCCTCTCCATCATATCAGCTATCTCTCTCCCTTTACCCGTCATAGTACCAACGTTTAAAGTACCAACCCGAACCTCCACTCTCCTACACTGCTCCATTTCCTGCCGTCTCTGTAGACGTCTTCCTCCTCTCCTTCTCCTCCTTCGGCCAACAGTAGCCCAATTTCCACCGGTACCCTGTCGGCTAACGATACCTGTGGCGGTCGTTGTTAACCCGGGCCTTGACCGATCCGGTATGAAATTCTCATTTGTGATCCGCATATTCGATTTGGCACATGTTTTTACGCTGCATGCCCTTCCTAACGCAACCCTCCCCATTTATCCGGGCTTGGGACCGGCACTAAGAGTGTACTGGCTTGTGCCTCCCTAATGGCTTGGTTCTGTATGAATATGTATGTGACAAATAAAATTAGAATTTCAAACTTTTTGATACCACCGCTTATTTAACAGAAAAGGAAGACACGTCCAAATCAAAATCCAAATAAATGCAGTAAATGCAATACAGGTGTGATCCAGGCCATCAACAAACAACATAAACATGATAAAGCAAGAATGAGAGCGAGAGATCAAACACTGAATGAGAAAAATGCTCAGTATGAACAGGCAGCATACGCTGAACAATACTTCACCACTAGACAATAGAAATGCATTAAACACAAACTATTCACAGGGAAAATGGAAACAGCTGAGGACAAAGGGGCTTGAGAGGGAAGCAATAAATGATAGGACAGAAATGGGACATAACAAGAATATAAAAAAAAAAAAAAGCATGGCACATGGAATAAAAGCTAGAAGCACTGACATTGCTACATTTACGACGCATTTTTACGGAGCAACTCGCAATTATCTCATTTATACTCTGTGCAGCTGAGGGTTAAGGGCCTTGCTCAAAGGCCCAGTAGTGGCAACTTCTGGGATTTGAACTCACACCCTTCTAATAAGAAATTCTTAACCAATGAGCTTCCTTCTTGATCAAAGAAATAAAGAAAACATGGTGATCTGTATACAGCTGCTGTAATGAAAGTGCTAAGACGGATCGACTCATCTTTCAGATGTTACATGGCATTAAATGGGTAAAAGTATGAGATGTCAACACATTATAACTCAAAGTTCCTTAGTATCTCCTTTTATTTCTTAATAACAAACAAAAAAACCCTTTTCCATGACCCCAAAATCTTTCTTTCATTCCGAATCCGAGTGCAGTCAGTGACATTATAAAGTGAGATTTCTTTTTTTTTTTAAGAGCTATATCTCCTGTAGTGAACGTGCAAAGGACGTCTGTGCCACAGCTGGTAGCATGCGATGCTGAAAGCTTTCAAAGCGAATAGATTACATATTCTGTTCTCCACAGAGCAACAAACACTGAGTCTGAACAGACACGCAGGCCTTCCTTCTGGCTATTCCCTTCTCCCCTGGTTTCTTCTCACAACACTTCTGCACACTGGAAATTGCATGAAACACAGAGCAAGGACATTTTCTAGGACAAAGATTAATCCTTGAGTGTTTTTATGTGTCCCCGAAAAAGGGATGATGGAGATCTTATGCATACGGAACCAACAATAAAGTAAAAATCCTTTTATTTTGGATCTTACTGTCGGAGGAACACAGAGATATGTCAAAATTCCCAGCTGGACATCACTGAAATAAACACATGATCATAATCATCTGTCTCCATACCATTCCGTCTTCTAAATCTGCCTCTTTCAAATCAACCACATTCATAAACCTCCTCCTTGGCCTTCCTCTTTTCCTCCTGTGTTGTGGCTCCATCCTCAGCATTCTTCTACCCATATACCCCATGTTCCTCCTATGTACATCTCCAAACCATCTCAATCACACCTTTCTCACATTGCCTCCAAAATGTCCTACCTCGTCCCTCCAAAAGCAAAAATGCCACTGTCTCTAAACCTACAACATACATTTCCCTTTCACTCCCTTTCTTTTATCCTTTAATCACCTTAACAGCCTCTTTGGGAGTTACATGGCAAAAGGACGAACGACTCGGACCAGAGGACTCCTGAGATGAACTACTCGTGATAAAAGAACAAACAACTTTGCTCATGTGCTTCCAGTAGAAAATGAATGAATCGCTCTTTGAGACTACTCATTCTTCTGAGTCACTTTAAAGACTCGTTTACAACGAATGAATCGTTCATGAACAACCCGTCACTAGACGACGCCAGGTAGTCGTAAAACGATTCCTCATAACATTCTAAAGCCACAATGTACAAAAAAAACCCTAAATATACAAAAGTTTAAATAAACATTTACATATAAATATACATAATTTAAACAAATTATAAATATAAATAAATATACAAAATATAAATTTTCTATAAACCTAAAAAATGAATAAATGCAGATTGTATTGTCACATCGGCTAAATTGCCAGTGCGAGCATGCTCTATGTACAACATCAATGCATTGAAAAACAACCATAAATTAATTTACAGACTTAAATTAGAAAAGAATATACCTTTACAGAATATTCCAGACATTTTTTATATACGAGGTGCTATCGAAATGTTTCAAGACCGTTTTTGTAACACGCCAGCAGATGGCAGCACAAGGCTGCATGCACAGTCACGGGGAGCACTGACCTATTCACAGCATTATCATAATATGCTGTATATTAACCTATTGGGAGAAACCTTGTAGTTCTATGCCGAATCAGACACCCCTATATAACCAAAATGGCATGATCCTTGTTTTAAAACACCTTTGCGAAGATTCTGCGAAGACTGTGAGATTGTTTGTCGAATCGGGCTCCTCCGATCGAAGCATCGAATTTTCGACTATTGGGGGTCACCCCAAGTATTTGCATAATGAGTTGGTTACCTGTGTGAACATGTTAACCAACAAGTGTTCATTAGGGTATGGATTATGCCGGACATAAGTGCAGAAAACGTACCCACACACTCATTCTCATCTTTTGAATAGTTAAGTGAAGGGGTAAGGTGTAATTATTGCTTGTTTTTTTCTGTTTATAGCGGTCATAGTTTGTAATATTAGGACATGTTTTCCATGAAAAAGGTTCATCTTGAAGTTAAGGCTCTTCGGTTATTCTGCTGAGAAAAAGCTTGCAGCAGGTGACGTGGTAGTCGTGAAAATGTTACATGAGAATCGCAGATTAAAATGTCGCCGAATGCTCAGTGTTCATGCCACTGATGTAATTAATGCTAATCCTCTTATTATACTTGTCGGATTTGACAGCTTGTCAAACAGACATAATTTTGCTTCAGGCTCCCATGTTTTCTCAGTCAAAATCACTGGAATGTATGTATCTTGGATGGAAGGAGTGCAAACTTAAATACAAGAATGTTACAAACAATGGACTGTAGCATCCACTGAGCAAGACAGAAGTCATTTTATTTATAGTCTTAGAGCCAGACGTGAACTTCAAGGTGAGTAAATCACTGGAAACATCGCTGAGGAAACTTGGATTAGGGTCGGGTGGGAACTTAGACAATAACAAAGCCAGTTCCAAATATCGAAGTCAATTAATCAATAAAGAAGTTAAAGTAATCATTAAAAAAAGGGACCGTTACATGCAGTAAAAACAAACGTTATTTGAGTTTTTTTTACTGCCGAGCTTTTTCCAAAAACAGTCTCCAAAAATAACTTCACAATCCAGCTCATTGCTCGTCAATATTATCTGTATAATATGGCAATAGTGCAAAATACAGTATATTATATGGACAAATGTTTGTGGACTCCTGACTATAAGATTCATATGAACATATTATTCCACATTTTGTCCCCATTTACTCTTACTGACTTAATAAGCTCCACTCTTCTGGGAGGATGTTCCACTAGATTCTAGATGGTGTCTGTGGAGATTTGTACTCATTCAAGCATGAGGGTGTTAATAAAGTACTGATGGAGGTGAGGCAAGGAGGCCTGGGGTGCATTCAGCATTCAAATTCATCTCAAAGGTGTTCAATGGGGCGCTATAGCAGGAGATCTTCCACTCCAACCCATGTAAAGCTATGTTAGTGGAGCTGGCTTTGTGCACAGGGGTATTGTTATGCTAGAACAGGTTTGGGTCTCCTAGTTCGAATAAGGGAAAAATTTAATGCTACTGCATCCAAAGACATCTGATACAATTGTCCAGCTTTGTGGTAACAGTTCAGGGAAGACACAAATATGGCTGGAAAAGTCAGCTGTCCCAATATTTTGTTCATATAGTGTAGTTGTTCATTCATAACAAATGGATACTGACATTTATTTTCACATATGTAAATAAGTGTTCTGAAATTACTGTCTATCCTATTTTACATTAGAAATACTGGATAAAAATGATGACTTGCCAACTCCCGCTTGGAATTGCGTGAAATGTGAATGCCCACAAGGGTAAGAAAGTGTGTAAACACACGTGGCCTTCACAATGTATAACAATGCAGATGAAGCAATTTCCTTCAAACTTTTATTGTACGCTTTCTGACTTCTGCAATTGAAAATAAGTTCACAAGCATGTAAAAACTAGCCAGAAATTACAGAAATTATGTGGACACCCAATTATCACTCCTTTGTGTGTTCATTTTATACCATTGGCATTTTCCATGGAGTCCACTGACAGGCTGGAGCATGGATATGGAGACCTGTGATCAGAAATGCTCACTCACTGGTGGTGAAGCCTGGGGTTCAGTAGGAATTCCAGTTTATAATAAGGGTGTTCAGCGGGGTTAAAGTCAGGGTTCATTACAGGACATTTAAGTTCTTCCATTTAGAGTTGGAGCTTGCCTTGTGCACAGGGGGCATGCTGGAGCAGGTTTGGGCTTTCTAGACATCCTAGACCTCCTATACAATTGTGTGCAACTGACGTTGTTGTAACCGTTTGGTGAAGAAGCATATACAACATTAACAGCATTAAGTTGAACAATTTAAGATACAGAAGCTGTTGGATCGGACCACACAGCCCAGCCTTCGCTCCCCACCTGCATCAGCCCAGGCCACCCATGACCCGGTCACCGCTTCACCACTGTTCCTTCACATACACAATCAAATTCACTCAAATCCTCACGCTTGCCCATTTTTCCTGCTTTAAACACATCAACTTTGAGTACAAAATGTCGTCTTGCTGCCCACTAACAGGTGCCATGATGAAGAGATGATCAGTGTCATTCACTTCACCTGTTATGATGTCATAATGTTATGCCTGATCAGTGTATGGGTGTAATGGCCAGGTGTCAACATTTGTATTGATATATCGCGTAAACTGAATTGCAAAATCACAGATCACAATTTTCAAAAGAATCGTTGAGGTTTCTGTGATAAAAATGAGCTTAGAAACACTTTACATCATCATCTAGTTATCTTACTCTCAGCTGTCATGTGGATGGAGTTGCTGGTGATCTAAAACCCAATATGAGTAGACTGTTATCTTTTATCGCTTATTTCCCGCTTCATCCGTTATCTCTTTGCTACTTTGTAACAATAGCAATGATAGCAACAAAAAGCCGATCTGAAAGATAACATTGAGATCATAATCGTCACAATGACAATGAAGAAATGACTTGGATAGTTATATAATGTTAAACACTAGAAAGCGCAAAGCCGGCTTCTGTTTTGTTAATGACACTGATACATTTTCGGGTTCTGCAGCCAGCAGTCGGAAAATAATCGGCAAATTCCAGAACCAATTTAATTGCTATTTCTTTAAAAAGTCTGCGGCCGAACACAAGTACTGCAGCATTCTGCGGCTCAGCACTAAGTGCAGCCTTTAATAGCATGAAATGGCAAGTTATTGGACTTTTATTACCATTTAAAATAGCACGACGCAGCTGGAGGGCACCACATCGAACCATGGGCCTGGTGCCCTCCTGTTTCCAAGGAGACAACGTGTGTTTCGAAGCAGGAGAGGAAATGGTTACCAAGGAAACAGGAAGACGGGAGTGCCGTGTTATGAAAGTTGTGGGAAGTGGGCTGTGTGGAGGATGGGGACACTGGAAACTAAGTCCCACACATCATTTATCATCAAATATCACACCCTTTATCATTCTGAAGCTGGTGCGCATGAGTGCTTCCTTTCCTTTTCTCACATGCCAAGAGATCAGAAGGTTGCAAAATCAAATCTCTTGAAGTACGTAAAACAATAAGATGCAGCTTTGCGCCTGACTGAACAGCGCCACAGACTTTTTTGTAAGATTTTTTCAACGTTATAGGTTTACGTTAGACTCCTTTTTAAACTTAACAGCGCACAATAGTACAATAGTACCCCGCGGCCCGGGGATTGGGGACCACTGCATTAGAGCACAGTGAAATTCTTTCTTTGCATACCATAGCTTTGTTAGGAAACTGGGGTCAGAACACAGAGTCAGCCATGATTCAAGATTGGCAGCTTGGTGATACTGAAACTGCTGATCAGAAACCTATAGCCTTAACCGCTGAGCTAACACTTTTTTAACCATTTTAAAAGTAACTGATACGTACCGATCAGACACAACATTATGGCCACTGATCAGGCATAACAACATAACAACTGCTTCTTCAGCAGTTTGAGCTACAGGAGCTCGTCTGTTGGATCGGTCCTCACGGACCAGCCTTCACACCCTACGTGCATCAATGATCCTTGGCAGCCCATGACCCTGTCGCCGGTTTACCACTATTCCTTCCTTGGACCACTTTTGATAGATTCCGACCACTGCAGACCAGGAACATCAGACAAGAGCTGCAGTTTTGGAGATGCTCTGACCCAGTCGTCTAGCCGTCACAATTTGGCCCTCGACAAACTCAAATCCTTACGCTCGCCCATTTTTCCTGCTTCTAACACGTTGAATTTTGAGGAAAAAATTTTAATTGCTGCCTAATAAATCCCAACTACTAACAGGTGCCATGACAAAGAGATAATCAGTCTTATTCACTTTACCGCTCATAGTGTTATAATGTCATAATATTTTGCCTGATCGGTGTACTTCTAACAGTAACATTGCTACAACGGACGCCACACTGAAATATGACATGCTAGCTAAAAACTGTCAAACATGGTTATATACTGAATACAACTGGCAGTGAAATGTGAAATGTGAACCTGATCGGCTGCTCAGAAAATTGTAGATTACATGAAAGGAACTATAAATAGAACATAAGATAAAATATATAAGATAAAGATAAAGTGGTAGTTATACTTACAGTGCAAATAACTTGCAGTTAACTTGTTTATGATCAATACCAGCATGATCACAGAATTTGAAATGTTCTCTATATAAGGGAAATGACTTTCATACCTCAACCTATATGTTAAAACTATGAATTATTTAGAGCTGATTAAGTTGCTGTTGTTTTGTGGGGAGGAAGTGGGTGGTACTGAATATGTGCTCACCATTGGAGCAATTGATAATGTTACAACGGATCGCTGTTGCAACTTTCCCCACTCTCCTCTACATTTATCATCATATTTAATACTACAAGTCTCAATCCTTACTTGTTCAGCATTGAATCAGCCTGGAATGAACACATATTTTATTTAACATTTTGAACAGATCTGATATATTAATACGTATGACGTTTGACATCTGTGCTGGATCTGAATGTGAACACCGAATCTGCCCAATGGCCAATTTCAAAACTAGATAAATCAAAGGTATAATAAGTGTGTGGAAAACATTCTGGAGTGAATCGAAGCCCTTATATAAAGATTCAAGTGACATTTAAAGAGTTTGCAATAAAGCAACAACTTCTACACCTATACCTTCAAAATGCCTGAGGTTCTCCTCTCAATTTTGTTTTATATCATGGGGTAAACTGCTACTACTATAAACCAGGATACTACTGCCACCATCCTGAAGTCCCATGTAAACTGCTATGGATGTAACATAGAGTAACTGGGGTAGAAATCATTATTTCATGTCTCATAAAGTTTACTTTCGGGGAGAAGGTCGGGAGCATTTGGGTGTTATAAAGGGACCGAAAAATTGTTATTTTACTGTAAATCCTAGGACTGTCAGAGAGCCACTGTAAAGCCCTGGAGCGAGATCATTGTTGGATGGTAAGTGGGACTTCCACTTAAAACCTTTTCCAAAAGGGATATCATTTATTTAAATGTTCTATGCAGAACACTTTAAATGGCAATGGTAGCGATTGGATTAGTTATTAAAGGTTGTGAGTTCAATGCCTTGAGAAATAAATGCAAGGCTCTCTGGGAAAAGACTTCTGCCCAATGCTTTAAAGCAGTGGTCCCCAACTTTTTTTTGTCAGACAATATTTTCACGGACCGGCCTTTAAGGTGTGGTGGATAAATACAACAAAATAAAATGATACGACCGGCATAAAAACTGGTATTTTCTAAATATAATAATAAACGTGAATTCACCGTGTTGTTTTTTGTTCATTTTGCTCGCTTGGGGGTTTCTATTTAGCGGTAATGTATTGTGTGTTAGCAGCCGGAGCAGCCCCTTTAAGAAGGTAGAGGATGGAGGTAAGACATGTGACCGAGGCATCATGACATGCATCAACAGTGAGTCATAGACAGATGTGGAGGAGAGAATCCGGTAATTTTCCAAAATAAAACATCGTTCAGAATCAGATAATAAATTAAAGAGAAATAATGTAAGTTATGTGTTCTTTCTGTGTGGCCCGGTGGTTGGGGACCACTGCTTTAAAGGTAAAAATCCCTGCAGTGGGACAATATTTGAAGCATTTGTAGGATTTAATCTAAAGCTTTTTTCTTGTACTTCTTACATATAAGGACTTTAAGGGCATGAAATTGGGATTCATACAGGGGTTTGGTTTTCTTGGTTCAGCCAAATTGGACATTTTCTTGACATTTCCATGTAGAAAACTACAGTCCATTCCAACATTCAGAGGTCTTGCTTGTGTCAATATAAAGGCTCTACATTAAGGTTGCTTCCAGATGATTAAACCAAAGAAACCTTTTAGATTTGGTCATTTTTTTCTATGAAGACACAACAATTTAGGGCTTTTCCAGACAGTCAAACCAGAGAACCATGCCATGTAGAAAGTAAACTGAAATAAAGATATTTGCATCTAAACATTCAGCTGCACTTGTATGGGAAGGTCCTGTTGAGAACCCTAAGGATGGTTACAAATGTTATAAGTAGAACCCCTTGAAAATAAGAGAGTCAAACTAGGACCAAAGCCCAATCAGTGATTTATAAATAACCAGCACATAGGTACTGCCACCTTGCTGCTGGAGTTCCACTTCGTTCCTTGTATAAAAAGGGATCTTGTTGATTGTAGAGTTCTGAATAGAACAGTTCCAGCACAGGTACAATTAAAAAGCCTTAGTGGTTGCTGATTCAACCATTTATTTATTTATTTATTTATTTTAATGACTACATAGTCTACATAAAATCATCATATGTAGCTGATTTGGGTTGGTTCTCTGGGAATGTGTTCTCCCAAACTGTAGAAATATTCAGGATTTGGGATGTGATCAGGAGTGTAGAAATTATGAAATATTTTATGTGGCTTGAATTTTAACACTTTTAAAAATGTACACTGTCTCAAAGCAGCTTGAAATATAAAATCATTATTGGTTATAAAATTAGATATGTTTGTTCTTCAGGATTTTCAGTTTGCCTCTAATGAGTGAGCCAGTGGCGAATGTAGCAAGGAAAAACTTCCTGAGATGCCATGAGAAAGAAACCTTGAGAGGAACCAGACTCAAAAGGGAACCCATCCTCATTTAAATTACAGTCCCAATCCATCCATAGTTCATTTATGTAGAAAGTATACAACATCTTTGAAACAAGTTTCTGTGGAGAACCATATACTTGAGCGTTAATGTGTCAGGATAAGGTTACAAGAAAAACCCTTTTTGAAGAGCATCTACGAACCGTCTTAGCTGAGATGGAAGCATCTAAGAATCAGTTGTTTATTATTAATACAGTTCCATACCATGATGCAGAACAGCACCTGTGGGTCTGAATTGGTGAGAAGCAAGATTTGTAACTAACCCACCTGAGATTATCACGCTGAAAGCCACATGTGGGACATCGAGAGTGACTCTCCGACACTCACTGAAACACTTACTCAAACGTGAAGAACAGCCCGCTGGTCACCAGGATCAGCACCATGGTGAGGTAAAAGACGCCGGACTGCTTTGCCATCATGATCCGCCCATCGCAGTAGAACTTGTTCCGGCCTGGGAAGACCTGCCACTTTCTCTTCAGTCTCCTCTTCTTGGCGTGCGGGATTTCCATGGACGACGAGTTATGATGAGTGCAGATCTGATTGTACTGACATTCCCTGCTCTCGTCCAGTCCCAGATGCATGGTGCAGGTTCTTGTCTTATTCCTCAGCCTGATTTAAAACGGGAGAAAGCCAGAAGGTCTATGTGCATGTGGAAAAACATCGCTCCTGATGAACAGATGGAGAAAAACGCGTGTGCTCTCAAAAGAGCCAAAGAGATGCCATCCTTCTGTCGATTCAGGAGCTTCAGATGAATGGATTCAATGGACTAATGGCATCTAAAGGCAACGAGTTCCTTCATTCATGAATATAAAAAAAAAATATCCAGACCAAGAAATCCAACTCCCATGCTGGGATTGAAGCTTGATAATCCAGGGTGTTGGTTTCCATCAGGGAAACCATCTGAGCAGCGAGAGGCACTGGGAGGTAATTCGAGGAGAAATCTTTTCCTCTATGGGCTTCTCCATGTCTCTGTAAAAGTGCAGAGATGACACTGTGGAATTCACGCACAGACCTCGCTGTTTATTCCTGAACAGGGAAGCACTTTCCGTCCTTCTAGTGTCCTCCTACATCCGCTGTCTGATCTCCGTCTGCCTGCCGGCTGGTATTCATCTACAGTAACCATCTACCACCAGGCTGCAGAATGCTCTCACTGGGTTCTGGCTCCATCCAAAACGACGTTTCACCGATGATTTCAGCAACACACACACACACACACCTACGCGCGCGCGCACACACACACACACTCGCACAGGGATGCGCGTCTGGATCACATGGAGGCTTCAGTTTCCACTCAGCTGGTATCTGATCATGCAGCTTGCATTTCACAAATCACATCTCGATCCTGAGGGCATCTGAAGAGCTTACTGTAGGCGGGTCCACTTTCTTATTCCTCCCTGGAATATATGGATTATATTTATTAATTTTTTATTATGGATTATGAACCCGACATGAGTCTGGAGTGCGCAATCCTCCGATGAAACACACACACACACACACACACACACACACACACACACACACACACA
>JAAIIK010000086.1:1622061-1648366 GCA_014706435.1 Silurus glanis | reverse complement strand
CACACACACACACACACACACACACACACACACACACACACACACACTGCACTGTGTAGGTCTGTAGAGCCACCTCCATCTAGTACTCTATATAAGGACCAAGCAGCTAATATAGGGTTAAAAAAAAAGCTCTAAATAAACAAATAAATAAGTAAATAAATAAGTAAATACGTTGCATTTATGTGGTGTTAATTTTTTTTGTTTGTTTGTTTGTTTGTTTGTTTGTTTGGTTTTTTTTTTACATTAAAATACTACTATTTTCGGCCTACCATTTTCTAATAATGTTAATTACAAATAAATTTGCTGCTTCAAAATAAATGTTTTTTTTTTATTTAATATTTTTAAATGAGTTTATATACATGAAATTCAATAGACGTCCTTTTACAAACAGTGTATAATAATACATAATCATAAATAATAATAATCATTTAAAAAGCATTCAAATCTATAGGAAATATGAATCATTTTAAGATTTATTTTACATTCTGGCTATTGTACGTTTATCTCATTTATATTATTTATATCATTTATATTATTTATAAAATCAACTCTATTTACTTCCCTCTAAAGTGCACTGGCAGCAGTAGCCGGAACTTGTCTCGAGACAAAAGTTCCGCCCGTGTTTCCACCCGGTCTTCTATTACAGCGACACGGACAAGATGGCAGCCGAGGAGCTGAATGTCAGCACACCTGCTGGGGATGAGAGCGTGGACGAGGCTAAATTACAAGTGTTAAAAGGTGACTATTAAACTGTTTAAACGCGCAAGAGGAGCCGGAATATAGCGTTAAATTATATTATACAATGTCGATGGCATCGAGCTAGACAGCTAATTTATGTTGGGGGTTCACAGGCTAGTTAAATCCCACATTCTTTACAATATTGCTTCTTCTAACCTCTATAATCTGTACAATTAATCTACAGGTTATAATTCCTATTAATTTACGATCACTTTGATTATTGTAATATGGGTTCGTTATTTAAAAGTGGACCATACTATTTCGTCTTATTATTTTATTTAGATTTATTGAGCACATTATGTCCAAATTGTCTGTGGTTTGTGACACAACACAAGAACTTATTAATAAATATAACAGCTATAATGATGATGGGTTGGATTTTTTTGATAAATAAAAATAATAAAAATCACAGTTCTTGTGGTTGACTATGTACTCCTGGAGTTCCTGGCACCTAATTTGTTTCTCAAAGTTCAATTAAATGAATACTAAAGACATGAACTACACAGAGAGGATGTTCTTATAATAATGAAGGACTCAAATAAAGCAGAAAAAAACAAAACTACACCACAAAGAACCTTCTCCCAGTGAAATCCTTCGTGCTGTAGTGTGTGGAATGAGAACCAGAGCTGTTTGAGAATGAAGCGGTTTCATTAGGTAGCTATAGTCTTGTATCTGTAGAATAGAGTCGTGTTAAACATCGCTTCACCCGTTCGTCCTTTCTTCAGGGGTGTCATCTGACAGCTGACCCTGTGCTCTGAATCAAACCGATTATCAAGCCGGGATATATTCCTATTATTGCTATTACTACTTAATACTTTGCAGTACATTTTGTGGAATTCAGGAATATCATCCGTCACAATCCCACACTGTTTTGTTACACTCATCATCTCCTTTCTCTTTTCCAGGTGGAGCGTTTCTGACGACCGTAGCCACTGCAGGAATGATTGCTGGATTCGGCTCGACCCTCGCTTTGGCTAAGAAGAAGAGCCCTGATTGGTTTAATAAGGTGTGAATGGTTACTACATACTATGCACTGATCAGGCAAAACTTGAAAACTACTTTCAGTTGAAGTAAATAAAATGTAGATTATCTTGTTTGGGGCACCTGGTCAGGAAGTGGAATATTTTAGGCAGTTCTTGAAATTTCCATTCATTTTGATTTTCACTTTTATCACTGCACATTGTTTCAAAGCAGCTTTACAGAGATGATGCGGTTATAAATAAGAATGTCTAAGTTTGTTCTTTATAATTGTAAGTTTGTCTCTAATGAGTGAGCCAGTGGTGACTGTGGAAAGCAAAAACTCCCAAAGATGGCAAGAGGAAGAAACCTTGAGGGGAACCAGACTTAAAAGGAACCCCCATCCTCATCTGGGTGGCGTTCCATTTATTGCAGTTCCATCGTATTGTTGTAGGTGCATAATTGCAACCTGTAGTACGGAGTTATTGTAGCTGACTGTTGATATTTACAGTCCAAATCCATGTTTACAGTTCTTGTGTTGCTCTGTAATTCCATGGATCTTTAGGCTGTTGATGTGGAACCATCCCCAGAAAGCACAGTGTCTCTATTTGAAGATAGAGGTAGGGTGTCAGGGTAAAACGAGCAGATCCAAAGAGAGGAAAAGAACACTGGTCACTGGGGAAGGCAATGACTTAGTCAGAGCATCTCAAAAACAGCCTTCTGGGGTCCTCCTTGTATGTATGCAGTGGCTCGAAGTCAGATAATGGACAAGTGAAGACTAACTCATTAGGTCCATGCTTACAGATAAGCTTCTGTAGCCCAAATAGCTGAAAATGTTGGCTATGGTAGAAAGGAGTCAGAACACACAGTGCATCACTGATCCACCTGGAAAATGCAGGTTGGTGCAGGGAAGGGAGACATTTTGGAGCTAGGAGTTGGGTCTTGGGGAACTTGGCGAACTTGCGGCGCCGGCGATTGTGGTAAAAAAAAAAAATTCCACTGCAGAGGTTCTTGTATGGTGAAATCACACATTTAATAATTAGCAAAAAAAAAAACTATTACAACAACAACTCCACTGAGTTCGATAAGAAAACCGTGCGCCCCCACGGTCCTACCTCCAAAATGTCCCCTTTCCCTGTGCCACTCTTTTTAACCAGACTTGGAGAATCAAATGTTAACATTTTGGTGGCAGATACAGCACACTATCAGAGGTGTTGAAGAGTCCATGCCTGAATGGTCTGAGCTGTTAAGCAGGTGGGTTTAATGTTATGGCTGATCAGTGTGCATTGGCTCTCAAAATGCTCATTTCACGTGATTCCATGAGCTGTTTTTGTTTATTTCGTCCTCGTTAAACTCCTATTCATCGAAACTATTTTGTTGTGTCCCGTGTTTATTTTCCACACGGGACGTTGTAGGAATTCTGCAAATTAGTGAGCTTACTGAGGAACAGTGCTGTCTTTTGTCACAGGTGCTCTATTTTTAAATCCCATTTTTCTGTGCAAACGCACAACTTCAGCCACGTGTCTTTTTTTTTCAGAGCCACAATTGGATTTATTGCGTGTGTGAAGTCCTGCGAGCGTCACAGATGATTCGGGCGCTCTGTGGTTTCTTTTAACCCGATTATCCGACTCCGAAAGCGAGACAGTCTCGTGTTTCTCTCTCTCTCTCTCTCAGCACCGGCACGATGGGGTCACTTAAACCCGCAGCTAATTAACTTCACTTAACTCACTTAACTTTCCTTACTTATTGCATTATACAGTCCTATTTCTGAAGGTCCTAGAGAAGAAAACAAGAAACGCGATTAGGACGAAAAGCGGCACAGACACTGAATCCACACTGACCTTCAAGAAATGTATAATCTGTGAATACACCCTGAGCTGTCCTTCTCTTATATCCCATATATCACTTACCTGTGATGTTTTGGATACATAAATCAAGGAGACACTTTGGACCTGCACACAGATAACACATTGGCTGAATTTGGCACTTACTAACATCTATTTTTCTATTGAATTGAAGCCTTTTTAAGCATCCAGATAGACATTAGGGGTGTAACGGTATGCAAAGTTCACGGTTCTGTAGGTACCTCGGATTTTCAGTCACGGTTCGTTTCCATTTCGTGATGGAACATAAAATTGCTTGTCGTTTTTATTATTATTATTATTATTATTATTAACAGTTAAAAAAAATAAAATAGAATAATTAAAATTAATGCAAATCGTTGGTTCAATTAAATCGTTTATTTTATTAAATAGACCCAAATTACATTGTGTACGTGAGAATCTTTTACAATAATTATTTAATTTTCTAACGATATTCTACGTCACTGTTCTACTTAAATTCAGCAGACTTTAGCAGACGTCTGCATTTAAGAAACACGCAGGATATTTATTTATTCATTCATTGTTTTATTCATGAATGAATTCATTCATTCATTCACTCGATATGCAAAATTGCTCTCAAAGTGGAGGCGGAGACTAAACAAATTTGCGGTCTGCCACTAAATATGTTCCTGAGGGACTCGGATTTTAACTCACGTTAATGTTCCTGACGTAAAACAAGGATTGCATTCAGTACACAAAAAGTCCCATAACCGTTACCCCCCTAATAGACACTGTAAATGTAATCACTACTAATCTGATCATATTCCTGCATTTTACATCACCTGATAGTCGAGTCACACTGAAAGCAGCGAGACAGAAACACTGCCAGATATTTACTTGCGAAACAAGTCGTGTATAAAAGCAGTTGGAAGGAACGTGTGGAGGTTTGCATTCTTTATCTTTGGTGGGTGTTTAACAGCGGTAAAAGCACTTCCTTTATATATGAAACGAACTATAAAACGAAAAGTTGAATCATCCAGGACACGATTGCATACGAATCGGCATTACTGAAATATTTATTGCAGATAAACCTTTCTAGAAAGAAATATAGTATACAACTTATGGACAAAAGTATTGGGACACCTGACTTTTTTGAAGGCAGACAATTGTAGGGAATGTCTTTAGATTTGGTAGAAAGAAATTTCCCCTTCACTCAAACATGTTCCAGCAGGACAATGTCCGCTCCATGAGTATATTCGTTACATGGTTTGGAGTGAATCTTTTGCTATAGAGCTCTGATCTTAATCATATCGAACACCATTTTGATGAAGGTGAACGCTGATTGCAGCCCAGACCTCCTCACCTCACCTCACCTCACCTCACATCAGTAACTGACTTTACCAACACCCTTGTAGCTGAGTGAACACAAAGCTCATTAAACATATAAATCTGAAGGTCAGGTGTCCATGTCCACAGTGTGTTTCTTTCCTAAATACAGTGCACTTTAGAGTCAGTGTTAGAGATTAAACAGCGGAATCTGCATGTACTTTGACCGATCGAAAAAACAAACTCGTATATATGATCAATATATCATATTGATATGTCATGATTAAATCTTTGAATAGGAGCTAATGACTGATCAGTCATGAACGGTTCATGAACTGATCGGTTCAATTTTTTAAAGTGACTCGGAAGAACGAGTCGTCTCAAAGAGTGATTTGTTCATTTTCGAACGATCAAAGCATCGCAAAATCTTCGTAGGTCGGTCCTCTGGTCCGAGTCGTCCGTTCTTTTGTCACATGACTCCCGTATGCACTATGCAGTTATATATACATATATAAATGATTTGAACTTTAGTCACAGTTTGTGTATGGAGACGTGTTAGGGGATCTGCTCATTGAAAATAACACGATTTTGTTTTTGATCGAAGAAACGAAATGAACTGAAGGACAATCATTAATAGCAAAAGTGTTTTCTGTGGATTTTTCTACCTGTAGGCGAAGAAATAAAGCTTTGGAGGCTTTTTTTTTTTTTTTTTTGGAGAAATGCAGCATAAATCTCATTCAGACATTTACCATTAGAAAGCCATTTATGTTGCACACCTATAGTCATTAACGGGTCTGACCAGGTTTCTTTTGCACATTTAAATGAATTGTGTCCAGTTGCACCCTTTGAATCCAGTATTATGATTTGGAGAAGGTGATGTGACTGCAGATGTGTGTATGTGCCTGTGTGTTCAGGGTGTCGTGGGCACGGCGGCGGTGCCCGAGAGCGGTGCGTCGTTAGCCCTGCGTGCCCTCGGATGGGGTTCTCTGTATGCCTGGTGTGGAGTCGGACTTCTCACCTTCACAGTGTGGAAAGCTCTAGGGGTCCACAGTGTAAGTGTGTGTTTGTGACTTTCATTTTTCCTGATCATTGCTGAGTGTTTGAATCACAGCTCAATGCTTCTGTTGCAGTTGGTGGAATTTAGACAGAAAATGCAATCCCTGTTCCCTGCCATCCCGAAAAACGCAGACTCGGAGCCGAACGCAGGGGCTTTCGACTGGGACTCGCTGTTCAAGTCCAAGTGATGTGCAGTTAAAGGGATTTACTGGTTTCCTCACTGGATAGACGACCTGTGAAGGACTGCTAGGTCAGATGAGAATCGAGTTTCTTATGGTAAGCAGTGGAAGGAGTTTCTAGGGACTGACTTTATTGATGATCTTGAATCAGTCTGGAGAAAAAAAGCAGTCCCTTTCGGGCTTCACTACACTGTGTGTGTGTGAGATGTTCTTCAAGAACAAGAATATTGAGACGTCTGACGTCGACACTCTGGGGTCAAAGGATGTTCTGCTAAACTTTTGCCATTTGGTAGAGGAGCTTTTAGATTGGCTTAAGGAGTTTGGAGCCCATTTGATTAAAAAAAAAATTAATGAATGCTGCTGGATATACAGTATCCCACAAAAGTGAGTACCGTATTTTTCGGACTATAAGCCGCTACTTTTTTCCCACGTTTTGAACCCCGCGGCTTAAACAACGAAGCGAGTTTAGATACAAGCTGTTGTAACGCGTTGAGTCTGGGTGAAGGGAGAGCTCGGTAACTCCGGTTGCAACAGAAATCATATAAGCACAGACAGGTTTCCAAAACTCGTGCTTTTTTATTATTCTTTGCAACAGCGTTACGGGTTAGTCAAAGAAACTTATAAATGAGCATCAGAAAATAAAAAGGACATAATCCCCGGTCTCCACACACGCAGTAATACCGGAAGAATGCAGTGCCGGTCTTTTCCCAAAATACCGCTATGCTCCTAATAGAAGCGCAACATATTGCATTTAGTGTCTTTCGTTAAAGCCTGTGTAAAGTTCATTAGCTTCAGTGTAGGCACCTGCGGCTTATAGACAGGTGCGGCTTATTTATGTTAAAAATAAAAATGTCAAATTCAGTGGGTGCGGCTTATATAAGGGGGCGCTTTATAGTCTGGAAATTACGGTACTCTTTCAAGAAACAAAACTATAGAAAATAAATTTGTGTTTATTTAGATTAGTCAACGTGCAGCTTGTATAGCAGTACAGATTTACTCAACATACAGCCATTATTGTCTAAATGACTGGCAACAAAATAAGTACACCCAAAGTGAACATGTCAAAACTGTGTCCAAAGTGTCAATATTTTGTGTGCGCACCATTTTTATCCAGCACTGCCTTAATCCTCCTGGTTATGGAATTCCCTAGAGCTGCACAGGTTGTTGCTGGGATCCTTCTCCATCCTTTATAATGACATCACAGAGCTGCTGGATGTTGGATGAGAGAATAGTACTTAAAGTACCCAATTCTAACTGCTCTAATACAAGATACACAAATTTATATGGCCCTGTCAAGCAGACAAAACCATGAACATGATGAATGGCTTTGTTACACACCATACAACTGTTCACTTTTGTTGCCAGTTATTTAGACAATAATGGCTGTATGTTGTTGTTTTTCGAGGACAGTACATCTGTACTGCTATAAAGCTGCACATTGACTAGTCTAAATATATCCAAGTTTCATTTCTATAGTATTGTCCGTTGAGAAGATAGAATTAACTAAAATGGTTGCTGAAATGTGAGGGGTGTATTCACTTTTGTGTGATACTGTATCTTCCGGCAATATAGTAAAATAGAAAAATACACTTTGCGGCCAAAAGTATGTATAAATAAGTTATAATACCCACCACTCTTCAAGAATGGTTTTGTTCATTCAGCAAGGTGAAGAGGTCTGGGGTGTAGTCTGCGTTCCAACCCAAAGGTGTTCAGTAGGGTCGAGGTCAGGGCTCTGTGCAGGATGTCTTCATGGAGCTGGCTTTGTGCACAAGGACATCATCAACAGGTTTGAGTCTCTTCGTTTTAGTGAAGAGAAATTATGATTCTGTACAATTGTAAGTGATAGAAGTTTGAAAACAAACCACATATGAATGCGTAGGTCAGGTGTCCACAAACTTGGGCAGATAGTTTATGAAAAGTGTGTTGCTAGTTAAAGAAAAATGGTAGCATGAAGCACCAGTGCAAACCAAAATGCTAATCTAACCTAAATAATATTTATAAATGATCCTTTACAAATGTCAAATAAGATTTTTTGTATGAAACCAAAACAGTGTATAATAAATATACATTAAATAAATGTAATAAAAATGTCAATTTTGTTCGACTGAATGATTGCAGGTCTGTTCTAATGGGTGGGATTGTCTTTTCTATACCTCTTGCATGGGAGGGGGCGGGGAAGGGTTTTACCCACACATACATATTAGAGGTCGACCGATTAATCGGCACCGATAGGTGATTGCTGGATCTAAAAATCTATTAATTTCTGGCAAATATCCACACTAATAGTTTTTCCGGGTTGCGTTATACAGTACAAGAGCAGCCTCTATAGGCAAACCTCTGATGCCATGTGCTGTTTCTTTTTTCATTTATTTTGGATCCAACTGTGTTTTTTTTTTTGTTTGTTTGTATCTTATTTTCCTCAATATTAACTGTCATTTTTATTTCATTTAGCACATTTACATGATTCAGCCTTATTTTACATGGGTTATGTTTGTTGTTTCAAGTATACGTTTTAAAAATTCAGTTGAATATATATCGGTGACTACAATCCAACCTAGTTATCGGTAAAATCAGTTGACCGTGTGTGTGTATGTGTATTTATATATTTTTTCCCACAATATAGAATTATCACATTGTTGCTTTCTTCTGTCAGGTTGCTGAGGCTTAAACAAAATAGATTAGTGTTTGCAAAATGCTTTAAATAAGAATTAAAATGGCGGTTTGTCTCGTCTTAAATTGGCCTTACACAAATCTTTTTCCCAGAAAATATTATTTGGAAGACTCAATCAGGCTGTTTGGGGAAGAGCATGGAAAACGAAAGCACTGTTCAGATGCTCCAGAAACGCAGCATGTGACACTGCTCCCAGAAATGTAATTAACATCAAGCCGACTGAAACACTCTGAGCAGCGGCGTCTGAGCACCTGGATTTAATGACTAGCGCCAGTTATCTAGGAATATTGTGCTGCTGTTTTGTGTTTACTATTTCAAAGTTCTAGACATCCAAAGGTCAACTGATCTCTCTTTCCAGCACATCCGATTCTTTATGTAATATTTGAAAGCGTTGAAGAACTTATGATAGATGTGCAAGTCATGCATAGAAAATGTCACATTTGTTTAAAACTTTCTATTTATACTAATTGATATATAAATTATACTAACAATCAAATCAAAGTAATAGTTTGCTTGCATGTCAGCTTATGACCAAACAATGTTTGTTTGTATATGATAGTTTATAGAATAATTTCCCCACATTTTTTATTCCCATCTTTGAATATATCCCGAAGTTCCTATAGAAAGTTTCGGCAATTTAAAGTTTTCGTCCCTTTTCATCCCTATTTTTTAACACTTCCAAAATAACAACGCACCCCAAAAACAAGGTTCACAATGCTCGACCAGATTTCATGTACATTTACTTTAACATGTAGCATAAAGAAAGAAGAAGAAAAAAAAAAGCGTTCACAGAGTTAATTCTCATTAGATTTGTTGCTCGTCATTTTTTGGGATCAAATTTCCTGGATTAGAGTTTACACTGAGTGACTTTTTTTTTTTTTGATGAGCCTGTCACTTATTTATTTACTTTTTCAAAAAAAAAAAAAAAAAGACAGACAGACATCCAAGGTCATTTTGAGGGACCTGCTCCTATCTGGTTTACAGACTCGTGCAGTAACAGTCCACGCAGGGACGTCGGCAATTAAAATTTCATTTTCAGGTTGATAATAATTAGCATTGACTATCATCACTCTGTAGAATACCACGTCTCTTGGAGAAATAAAAAGTGAAAAGGGGCCCTGTTTAATATACAACTGTGTGTGTGTATATGTATGTGTATATATACATATATACACACACACACACACACACACACACACACACATACACAAACAAATCAGCCTGTAATGAATGAAGAGAAGTGGTAACAAGCGCTTTATAGTTTTGACTGTTGATCCTGTGGTCATACTGGTGGAAGAGAGTAAGAAAGAAAAAAACGAACAAAAAAGAACAGCTCTCACTTTACCCTCACATACTGGTGTGGTTGCGCAGTGCAATACTGGTTATCAGATTTGAATATTGCCTGTGGTAAAGAGTCATTCACATTTGGTAATCCCTCCAACAAGCCATCTATTCCCTATTGCACAATGCTTTATAGAGCTGGATACATGTATATCTTGAGTAAATCAGTGTTTTTTTTTTTTTGTTTGTTTTGTTTTGTTTTGTTTTTTAACACATTGCAAGAGAAGTTCTATCTACAACACATCTCACAATTTTTAAATAAATGTGCATCCCCAAATAAACATAGTCCCACCAGAAACAGCCACAAACGATGAAAATAAAATCTTAAGAGCATTTTTTTTTTTTTTTTTTTAACTAATACAGTATCTATCAGATGCCAACTTTGGTTGAAACAGAACAAAAAAGTAACAAAAAAAAAAAAAATAGAAAACACCATGAAATATTAAATATTTGTATTAAAATCATTTAAAAATCCAAAATGAAAAAAAGAAGGGGGTAGAGGAGCTATATATATTCTCTATATAACCGTTTAAGTAAAAACATTTTTTGTCTTTTTCGTTTTATTTAAATAAAAATATAACAGACGATCTCGATCTGTGTGGCTTGTCCCACTGATTTTCAGGGCTGCCAGGCTCGTGTCACGATCGACCCAGCTTAAACAGAACCTCGCACAAAATGGCTGCCACGCCAGAGTTCAGCACGGACGACAGGGTGATGTCCAGCAGGCGGCTCTCGTACAACACGAACTCTGGCCGGTTCTCCTCAACCTGAGCGATCGCCATTAAAGCTTTAGCAGCCCGGCACATCATGTTGATGCTGGGTGGCTCGGGGTGGCTCGGATGTCCTGCATGCAGCAGGCTATGAGGGCTCTGCTGATACTGTGCCATGGCGAGACTGTCCTCTAAAAACCCTATCAGGGTCCCGATGCTGCCCTTCTGAAGTGCAATGGCACGTGCGGCCACGGGATCTCCCTGCGCCAGGTTGGCAAGGACGGCCACGGCCATCTCTCGGCACACCTGGCTCTTCCGTTCGCCCACGTGACGCATTAACGTCGTGAAGAGGCGCTCCTGGCGGCTGAAAGGTGGCGTTGCTAACAGCAGGTCCACGTTGCAGTCCTGAATACTCAGCTTGCACAGGCACTCCAGCACCAGCCTCTGTGGTGTGAGAGAAGAGAAGCCGCTGGCTGTGCAGAAAGGGTCCTGGGCCTCGGCTGACGGGCAGACCATCCAGTGCAAAAGGCCATCCAGGATGGGTAAGCAGATGCTCTCAGGGTAGATCGACAGATCGAGCTGCCCCGAAATGTTGGCCAAGGTCACCAAGGTGTTCTCGTGCAAAGCACCGAGGCAGTCCCACCACCACTCATCCTTGCTACAAGCCAGACTCCTTTCCTCTTCACGCTGGTAGGTAAGGGGTGTCCTCTTCCTCTTTGGGTGTTCATGGTGCAAGAGGACCAGCTTGCCAAGTATAAGTACCAGCCCTGGATGCCGCGCCATGTCCGTGTCGTTACCTGGGACAAAGGACAGGCCACGGATTATGTTGGAAATGCATATGCAGCGTTTAGCCACCTCATCCTGCCAGTCCTCGGCTGTGGACAGTGGTGCCTCGTCCCAGCAACGTGGTTCATCTTCCAGCAGGGCAATACTGCATGGATTCTCCCTGCTCTGCGAGGTGGTTTCTTTAGCCCGGCTCTCTGCCGGAGATCCGGGATCATCTCCTGTGGCTGTCAGACTCTTATCTGAGACATCCTGGTCTTGCTTATGAGATAATTCCTCCTGACTGGAATCATTGATGTCTCGTTCTCTAAAATCCTCAAGGTCTGTACTGGTCTTTACTGGTTTAGCTTCTGTCTCCCCGTATTTTCTGTCAAAGTAGGTCTGGATGTGGGCGGTGGAGTCTCCTCCGCCAGCCTTCCAGTGAAGCAGCCCACTGGTAAACTCTCCAGCCAAGCCCAGCTGTTCTGATCGGTCTTCCACTAGGTCTGCAGTTGCCTCTTGCTCTTCCACTCTCACTGGCACTCTGTCATACTTGCTAGCTTGTTTAGGCCTGGGTTCTGTGGAAGGACAGTCTTCTTTTTGTCCGTCCTTCTCCTGCTCGACTTTCACTTCTGGCTTCGTCTCAAGGGCGTCCGCTCCAGATGTGATGCTGGTGACACACTTTTGGGACACTGCTTCCGGCTTCTTGTCTACTTGCTCAGTATTTGAACTGTCTTGTTCCTGATGGTCCAATTTCTCTTTTTCTGCTGGATCTGGGAGAGGGCCGAGAAGTGTCTTTTGGCCTTCGGTACCCACTTCATATTCCTCCAGGATTCCAAAGATCTCAATCAAGCATCTTCTGAAATATTCGACTATCAGTTCCAAGAAACCTGGCAACTAGAGGACAAAGGTATACCACACTTTGACCAATTTGTTTAATTAAGGAGTAACTATTCAAGCGCTAACTATGGCAACTTACCTGCGACAAGGTAAAAGATGACACTGTATTATCGTCATATAGCAGAATGTTTATGGTGTCCAAAGCCCAAGTGCTCTCTGCTAGCAGACCGGACTTCAGAGACATCATCACACGCCAGGCCTCTGGTGTCCCTACAAGGAAAAGACAATTTTTTGCTGTATCAACGCTACAAACTACAATACTTTTAGTAAAAGATTTTGCCTTCATACAGAGGGGGAAATTTTACTTCTGTAAGAAACATAGCTATTATTTTTATATCCAGCAAGTCACTTACCGATGTCTTTGGAGGTTAATCTTCGGCGAGGCTTTACCTGAGGCTGTGTAGCCTCAACGGAATCCAGTGGAAAGCTGATCTCCCGGTGTGTGGGGGGGAGGCCTTGCCCGGGAACCCCACCAGTCTGAGAGCCTGGCATAGACCCGGGAACCCCTGGTTTTGGCATCTTTGTTGGTGCCATCAAATGTGTTTTATTGGGGGACATAGAACCTCCCATGGGTCTGGGAAAAGGTGCTGGACTTGGTGCACGGGCGATGTGATTCGGCATGGCTGGAGGAGACTGGTAAGAGGACGGAGGCTGGCGGTTTGTGATAGGTGGCATGGAGCTTGCAGAAGACTGAGAAGGATAAGGCGACTGACGCTGACCCGGGTGACTTGTCCACTGACTGTCCTGATTTGGCCTGCCCTCAGGGTCATCTGCACGACTCATGGAGGGGTATGGCCCATGGCCTTGTCTGCTGGGGTAAGGGTAACCCATGTCGGTCCTTGGGTGCCACATGTTACCTTGAGGGGGGCCTCCACTGGGAGTGGAGGATGGTCCTCCACCCATCATGCCATGCTGAGGAGGTCCCTGTCCCCCATGCTGCATGCGTTCGCGGTTATATGGGTATGGGAACTGCCCCTGCATAGGTCTCCGCTCTGGAAATCCACCATATTGCCCGTACATATCTGGCTGCTGGCCACTGAACTGCATGCCATAAGATTCCCCCTCGTGTCGTTTTGTGGGAGGCACATACATCCCTTCACCAGGTCTCTTATAGCCCTAAAGAGCAACAGAAGAGCTTTTCAGGACATTTTCCCAAAATAGCAAGACTGAATATAACTTGCCTTGAGAAAACTTCACAACCTGCCCCTTTACAAAAAGTTAATTTGATACTAAATGCAACTTGTGGTCCAGAAAATGGAGTATTTCATATATTTTCTACATACTGACTAGTACTAATTATAAACGCTGCAGACTCACCTGTGGCTGTGGGTACATTCCATGTGTGCCGTACTGCATGCCTTGAGGATACTGCTGTCCATAACCATCATGACCATGCCTAAATAAAGAACATGCATCGTTCAGCCATTCATAATTCAATTCATTTTAATTTGTACAGGTGGTCTCGACTTACGATGGAGATGCCTTCTGATGACCACATAGTAACTTGACAATATCGTAAATGGAGACATGTCCTAGAATACCTGAACAGCTCTTCTAACAACAGACATTGTCTCAAAGCAGCTTTACAGAGATAAAGCCTAGTAATTCTTACCTCTGTTGTGATGGGAATCTATTGCCATGATACATGTTCGGATCACTGTTGGAAGGCATAATGTTTTGATTTCCAGGAGGCACCATTCCACCATCTGAGCCCATGGCTTGATCAGGCCTGATGAAGACAAGGCAAAAAATATGAAGCTGGACTGAGACGAAAATCAAATGGTCCAGTAGCTTAGTGTGTAATATTACTGACCTTCGCTCAAAGCCTTGGCTGTATGGGTACTGAGTTCTCATTCCCATGCCCTGGGGTCCTCGTGGGTACATGTCCTGCATGCCACTGCTGGGCATTGGCCCTGGCATGAATGAGTCGCTGCCACCTTCAAAGATATACATGTTTAAAGTTTTTAAAAATAAAATGCAACTTCCCACATGCAAAATATTACTGCTGGCTTTGCAGACTTGTGGCTTGGAACAGGAAGCCAATCTTTTAGAGACATAAAACTCAAAGACGTTCATCATTAGAGGTTGACCGGCGGATTTTTGGCATTTTTAAATATCGGCATTGGCGCGTGTACGTTCTGCGCATGCATGAGAGAACATAATTTTCTAATACCAGCAGATGTCAGCAGTTTGTATTCTGGACAACCAGAAGAGCTAAAACTGTAAATAAATAAAGCAAGCAGCGTTTACACCTGTCTCAATCATTTCTAAGTTCATTTCAAAGACAACAAGTGTGCTCTGTTTTTTTCTCCTGTACTTATTCATTAAACTAAATAGTTAGAGTTCTCCCTCTCAGGATCGGCCAAAAAACACAAACAAACCCGGCCGGTGCTCAAAAGCCTACTGGGCTTTAAATTCTTATCATTCATTTTTAATCTAGCCTTATATATCTCATTGGTTAAATATATAATGATACATTTGAAAAAGAATGAGTAACTTTTTGAAAATGTGTTGTTACTGAGACTTTAACCAGCTGTAGTTCAGGATACAGGTAGACACGGGGACCAAAACCTGTTAGGCTCCTGTTAACTGTTCGGTTTTCTATGATAAAGTGAAAAAGAAGTCAGAATTGCGAGGAAAAACTCGCAAAGTTTTCATACAAGACAGGAGACTCTGCAGAACGAAAAATGGAGGAATGGAGAGAAAACAGCAAGGGCGAAGAGAAGATTCAGGCCAAAGAACACAACAACATTTTCAAAGTTGGGGATAATTTAAAACTAAAACAAAGAAAACACAGAAAACACTGTACATTGTGTTTAGCCCTTTTTTAAAGTCGTTTTTTTTTGTTTTTTTTTTAATATGGCAAACATTCACTACACTTTTAAGCAATTTCAGCAATACACATTTTTATTTTTCTAAAAATAAAACTACTTTTCTTATATATTTGTATATTTAGTTTTGCTCTTTTGAAAAGAGAGTACTTTTTTATCCAATTACTAAATTAAACGAAGGAATAATCGGTAGAACACTCGATAACTGCAGCCTTAGAAAGGACACAGCAGTTGAGATTACATGAGGTGTTTTCCCTCTGTGAGTAATCATTGTCTATAGTGATATTTGGGGCAGAATTACGCTGAACATTGAGTGATAATGTACCCTCAAATAGCTCATGAATACACTTAACATTTTACAGTTATAAAGGCTGGGCACTAATTTACCTAAGATCTGTCATTTATCGAGGAAAAATGGTGCTAGATAAATGACACTAGTAGCTATGCCACAAAGCGGACACTAGGGGGCAGAGCTGCCCAGCAAATCACCTTCATAAACCACTACAGCTGGAGAGGAGACTCTGCTAATGTATATACAGCAACACAACATGGCGAGAAAGCAGCGATGATAACAGGAAGAAAAGTTTTTCTTTATTTATGACACCGTTGCTACACTGCCTCACCTTTCCTTTGACCTCCATAGGGCTCCTTATTGGCATCATATTGCATTCGTGCCTCCATGCCCCCTCCTCCCTGCTGGAACATCATACCAGGTAGGACGTTGGCTCGCTTTTGGAAAGCTGGATCGCTGCTGTCGGAGAACGGATCCTGCAAGCTGACGCCACTGTTTCTGTAAATAAAGGTTAAAAAGACTGGGATCAATAGACGAATTGAAATAAATGTGTATGCCATTGGTGCATAAGATGGTGGGACAAAAACAAATGAGTACAAGAACCAGAGAAGATTAAGACAGAAAAGCCAATGGAGATTGTGATGATTTCTGAATACGGTTCCTAGACAGTGGTACGCTGGAAAGTATGTGGACACCTGACCATCACACACCCATAGACGATTCTTTCCCAGACCGTTGCCACAAACTTGGAAGCACAGAATGTCCACGTCCAATGTAAAATTATTATTTAATTTCATTCGAAATTCCAAAAGCTGCTCCATGTGGACAAAAAGCGAGTTCCATGTAAACAAGACCCAAATTGGCCTGCACAGACCCTGACCTTGATGCCACTGAAAGGATCCTATACTCCAAATCTGCTACAAAAGGCTTGACTGTTATAATGAGAGCAAAAAGAGGACAAAATCTGTAATGGGATGTTCAACAAACATCAGTGTTAGAAGGAAACTCACAGCTACACAGTTGGCTTAGAAACTACATCTGGAGCAGTGGTTTCTAACCTTGTTTTGCACAATGGACCAATTTCTGACAAGATAATTTGCACAAACATAACTAAATGTAACTACAGGTGGTCCCCAACTTACAATATAGAAGCGTTCCGATGACCCCATCGTAACTTGAAAATATGGTGAGTGGAGACATGGCCTAGCCTACCCAGGAGTCTTGATGAATGGTGCTCAGTATGGGGTAGTATTAACAAATTACAGTGCATAATTTAACAAAACAGTGCAATTTGCACTACTGTGTTAACTATATGTGGGTCAGTGGAGGGCGGAGCATACGCTACTACATTTGCCTGCTGTGCAAAACGTACAATTTTTGTACAATTTTATCAAATCGTCATCGTAAGACTGAAAAAACGTAAGTCTAACTATCATAACTCAGGATAATATCTATCTATCTGTCTATCTATCTATCTATCTGATATCATTTTTCATATATAATGAAATATACAGTATCTCAACCATTGTAGTATTTCTTCTCAAGGACAATACAATAGAAATGAAACTTGGATATATTTTAGTGTAGTCAATGTGCAGCTTGTAGAGCAGTACTGCAGAATAGCAGATGTACGCGACTCAACATACAGCCATTATTGTCTAAATAACTGGCAAGAAAAGTGAGAACGGCCTCACTTTTGTCTGTTTGTGTCTGCTTGACAGAACCATACAAATATGTGTATCTTGTATTAGAGCAGTTAAAATTTGGTGCCTTGGGTACAATTCTCTCACACTGACCACTGGATGTTCAACATGGCACCTCATGGCAAAGACCTCTGAGGATTTGAGAATTAGACTTGTTCTCCACAAAGATGGTCAAAGCTGAGGCTGAGTTACAGTACAGTGGTCAGGGTCATACAGAGGTTTTCCAAGACGGGTTCCACTCGGAACAGACCTCGCAAGGGTCCATCGAAGAAGTTGAGTCCTCGTCAGGTGTAGAAGCTGCTTTAAAAATCAGACACACAAATGATGCCAGCGTTACTTTAGAGGTTTTAGAAGCGGAAGGTCCAACGTGTACTGTGACATTGTGAAACAGAACATGATGCCCTTCCCTCAAAAACTGGGCCGAACGGCGGTTTTCCAGCCAGAGAATGACCCCAAACACACCGGCAGGATAAAAACCGCAATGCTGAAGAAGGTGAAGGTGATGGAGTGCCCAAGTATGTTTTTAGACCAGAACCCTATTTAGCATGTGGGGTTCCTCAATGTGGAGAAGCACTATGTGTTTAACATCCAGCAGCTCCTTAATGTCATTATGGAGGAGTGGAAAAGGATCCCAGCAACAACCTGTGCAGCTCTGGTGAATTTCATACCCAGGAGGATCAAGGCATGTTTCATTTCTATAGTATTGTCCCTTGAGAAGATTCTACTGAAATGGTTGCTAAAATGTGATAAATTACATAGATATATTACATTATATAAATATATATATTTTTTCTATAATATGCCCATCTGTCTTTGTTCATCCTGAGTTATAGTTAAGGTGTGAAACCTACAGCAACCCACAGCAACCCTGTGCACCTGGAGATTTAGATTCATTTCCCAGCTCATTAGCATTATGCAGTGTATTTTACCCACCTGCCACTTTGCTGAGGGGGCATGTGGCTGTGTGGAGTAGAGGCCGGTGTCGGGGGCTTTAAATCCCCAGGCATCTCTGTCATGGAGCTGCTGCCTGTAGACTGAGGAGTCTGGGGGCCCTGGAGAGAGCCAGAGTTTGCTACAGGAAAGAAAAAAAACTGTGAGGAATACAATGGAAAAAGTAAATCAATCCAACGAAACCACTTATTTACACCTGTGTGAGGAGTGTTCCTTTTATAAAAATGCTTTAATGCAGAATCTCCTCAGGGTTGAAGGGGGACCAAGGGCCTGAGCACTGAGGTTTTTAATGTTCTCGCTGTCTAGTTTCTTCCTACAGATGTATTGCATCTGATCGTGTATTTCAGCATTATACCCATTTTTCGATTATGAACATTTATGTGAAATTCATTCAGCCATCAGGGTGTTTAGTGAGGTCAGGTACTGATGTAGGTGAGGTGAGAAGGCATGGGGTACAGTCAGCGTTCACATTCACCCCAAAATGATTCAAGTAGGGTTGAGGTCAGAGCTCTATAGCAGGCCACTCAAGATCTTCCTCTCCAACCCATGTAAAGCATATCTTCATGGAGCTGATTTTGTGCACAGTGGTACCGTCATGCTGGAACAGGTTCAGGGGGTCTCCTAGTTCAAGTGAAGGGAAAATGTAATGCTACTGCATCCAAAGACGTCTTATACAACTGTGTGCCTCCAAGTTCAGTCAGGTGTCCCAATACTTTTGTCCATACTGTGTGTTTCACGAATAAAGTCTTAATGCTATTTTTAAGATTATTATATGAACACCAGCATGTTGTAATGAGTAAATTATTCGAATTAATAAAGGAAAGACTGCTCAAAATACTCCTGGTTCATGATGCTAGCATTTAGTTTCTTTATTAAAATGTGAACAAAGCAGAAAGAGTAATTGGCAAAGCTTGAAAAAAAACCCCAACAAACAGAGAAATACCCTGCAGCATTACATGCAGTGAAAGTGTGTGAGCTCTGAAAGTAAACAATTCAGAAGGGTTACAGGAGGACATAACTGACACATACATTCATGAGCATGAACTGGAGTGCCCTTGATGCCATATTCAGTATGAGTAAAGGAGAGGAGAAGGAGGGGTTGAAAAAAATGCTGGCTCACTGGTCGGCCATGTAGGGGGTCAGGCGGAGGTCATTTTTGTTTATCTCACACTCCTCCCCCTATTAATCTTCCCTGGGGAATCCCCCCTCCTGCTGTTTGACAGCTCTCTCTCTCTCTCTCTCTCTCTCTCTCTGTGTGTACCAGTGAGGGGAGGGACGGAGGGAGGAAGGCAGGGAAATCCTTCAGCTGGTTGCTTGACAGCTCTCCCTCTCCACCACCCCTCCACCCCCCACAGCTCCTTTCTTTCTTTCTCTTTCCCTCTTTCAGCATGACTATCACCTGTCAGATATTTTTAGCTCTCGCACAGCCAGCTCAAATTGATTTGAGGGCAGATGGAGGAAGGATGCCAGCGACGAGCCCCAGCCTCGCTCGACCATCTATCAGCCTAAAGGGCAGACTGCACATTATGCACGCTATAACACACTTTAAAATGCTACGCATCGCTCACTCAAAAACTAATCCTAGAGATCAAACGATCCGATAGCAGGCAGAGCAGGGGGAAGAGCAACAGTGACCTCGTCATCACGACAAACGCGGGTCTACGTGAAGAACGCGAGTTCCCTTTTGAGTCTGGTTCCTTGCAGGGTCAAAACCAATGTCAGAAGACGTGTTTTTTTTTTTTTTCTCCTACTTTTCAGGATCGGACTGAATTTAATGGTAAGGCTTAATTGTTGTTTTGTTTGTTATCTCAGTGAGGGTGAGACGTGTAGGAGGCTTCTTACCCGGCGATGGCGGCTGGATCTTGGCCTGCTGCTGCTTCTTGCTGTCAGTAATGAAGGCGTCTGGTGGAGGTTCTTCACCACGCTCCACCTTACACTCATAAGCAAACAGGTACTGGATATACTGCTTCTTCAGAGAGCTAGCTGAGCTGCTGGACGTTCCCACGTTCAGAAGTGTGGAGAGCTCGCGCCACTTCTTATTCTTATTCACCTGGACACGGGACAGAGAGGCTACAATGAAATTCAAGGAATATAAAGAAAAAGGCAGCAGCTGTTTGTCCCTTTAAATCAGTGCTCCGTTAAACATTTCGATTAATTACAGGGGTCAAATAGGAGGGGGCACTATAGATCAATATCAGTGAAGGAGAAGGGGCCTCTATATTAGTGGTCCTCTGATTTATCGACACTAAGAGTTGATTGCAGCAACTATCTTCAAAAATCCCTGCCGATAGTTTTTCCGGGTTGCGTTGTGCAGTACTAGAGCGGCCTCTAGAGGCTAATCACTGATACAATGTGCTGTTTATCTGGTGTCTTTTTTTTTACTTTTTATTTATTTAAATTTGTACTTTTTGTTTAGTACTGTTTTACATGAAGTGTTATGTTTATTTGGTTGTTTTTATCCAGTATTCATTTTAAAAACTATCGGTTGATTAATTTGTTATCAAGTACAATCCAACCTAGCTATCGGTAAAATCCACTATCGGTCCACTTCTACTATATTACTATCAGTGAAGGAGGAGGGGCTTTGATATGCTACTACCAATTAGAAAGGAGAGGCTTCTATATGTTACTACATGGAAAGGAGGCATGGCTTGCCATTTCTCAAAGCTATATCGAATGGCTATTCTATATTCTAAGATAATCATGTACGGAAATCTTGGATGTGAAGAAAACTGAGATGACTCAGAAAAAGATCTGCAGCTGATAATCACTGCAGAAATACTGGAAGCTCAAAACTTCCACACAGACCGGCTTCCTCCACCCACCATGGCCAGACCTCCGATGTCACGCACACACAGGTAGAGGCGACACAAGTCCAGGGGCTTCTTGCCTACAGCAGGTAGGTTGGGTACAGGTGTGCCCCTCTCCTCCATAAAGACCAGGTAACGGTCCACCCAGGCCCTCCTCTCTGGCTCGTTCCCCATCTCATACAGGCGTGTGATCTTCTCGTTTGTCATGGTGGCCGAGTTCGGCTTCTACACAACACACAAATCAAATAATGATGCGTGGCATTACAACGGTAGTAAAACATTCACGATGAATAACCAAACAAAAATAAAGGCTCTTCTCATGAGAGGCGGACGCAAATATAGGAATACACATTAACTATATACACGTGCCATATAACTATGGTCAATTCACAATTCCTGATTGGCTGGAAGAAATCTTACTTCAGCCAGACGCCTCGTGAGTTTCCTTCAACATGAGAAGAAACACACGATACACTCACCATTCTAGCAGTAAAAGCCACAGGAACACGGTTGCTAGGCAACTGGAGAATATGGGCACTGTGCATGAAAGCTAGTTAAAAAATGATTGAGTGATTTAGCTAGCAGTTCATTTATATGGAAATGTAAAGACACGGTGATCATGGAAACGACGCAAAACCAATAGCAGAGGGTTTTAGGTTCATATCCGAATGTTCTTGTAGAAGTAAAAACCTATGGTCTGTTTACAGAACAATACAGAACCACTGTATACCTGATACAATAATACATTTCAATGCCTTCAATCAGCTTTTTGTTGAATTGAGTGAAAATTTGTGTTTGACGTCTTAATCTACTGTATTATTAATATTGCACTTCAGTGCAAAGTCTGTGGACACCCGACCATAAAATTGGTGTGTTCTTTTTAAACATCCCCATTCAATTCCAATTTGTTGTTGTAATAAGCTCCACTCTTCTGGGAAGATTTTCTACTAGATTTTGTGGAGATTTGTGTTCATTCTCATTCTGTGACTAGGGTGTTAGTAAAGTGAGGAGGTCTGGGGTGCAGTCAGTGTTCACATTCATCCTAATAGGGATTCCAATAGGGTTGAGGTCTTTATGGTGCTGGCTTTGTGCACAGGAACATTGTTAGGGTTTCCTAGTTCCAGTGAAGGGAAAATGTAATGTACTGCAAGCAAAGACATTCTATGCAATTGTTTGTCTCCAATTTTGTGGGAACAGTTGGGGGGAAAAGCACATATGGGTGTAAGAAAAAAATAAATAAATCAGGTATCCCAATACTTTTGTCCTTGTACTAAAGTGCTACTCATCACTCATGCACAGCAGGTAGCTTAGGACCTGAAGGTTATGAGAAAAGATTGACCGATTCATCAGCACCGATAGTTGATTGCTAGAACCATCGGCAAAAATCCATACCGGTTTTTCCGGGTTGCGTCTGTTGCTGGAGTGGCTAAGAAGGTCCGCTGTCATTACGAGAGCGGCCTCTACAGGGCAAATCACTGACGCCGCATGCTGTTTGTTTTTACATGCAAGACTAAGTGCTGCCTGGAAAGTGTACGGTGCACAGAGAGCGCTATTTTATATTTATTCATTATAATGTATTATTTACATTATTATTTTTATTAATATATTCATATGTATTTTATTTGGCACATTTACATGATTCTTTTTTTAATTTTAGTGTTTTTTTTTTTACAGTTCAATTTTAAAAACTATTGGTCGATCGATCGCTTATGCGCAAATACGAGTCGACCAAGCTATCAGTAAAATCCACTATCAGTCACCTTCTAGCTGAGAGTTCAAATCTTAAAACTCATGGGCCCCAGAGCAATGCCCTTAACCCCATATTTGTTCAGTTGTATGAAGGAGATAAACGTAAGCCGCTCCGGACAAGGGCATCTGCCAAATGCTGTAAAATAGAAATATTTTAGCTTTTAACAGTGTTCTCATCATCGCCATGTGCAAATCACTGGAATTATTGGTGCTGCTAAAATAGAACGATGGAACATCTAACGTAAGGAATAACACTTTGTTGCTACAGGAAATTATTCGCCAATGCAAAAGTGGAGCTAATGTTCCCGCCTTTGTCACGAATCGGTCACATTAGCACAAAACCTCGGACAAGATTTTCCTGTGCCACAGATTCCACCTCGAATTGATACAAGGCTCTGACACTGGAGACTCCGTCTATAAATCCAATAAATATCCATCTTCACCATATCATATGGTTTGATTATTATTAGTGTAATGTGTGCATACAAGCCTGTATATGATGCTATAGAAATGATGATGAAAACACAATGAGCACATTAATAAAATAATTAACACCGATCACAATGGAGCAATAAGCAGTGCACGTGAGGGGTGGGAGGTAGGAGGGGGACAAAAAAAAAAAAAAAACATTTAGACCATGAACAGAATGGAGGCAGGATAAAGAAGGCAAAGGAAAGGTGGAAATAAAGATAGAGACATAAATAGAGAGAGAGAGAGAGAGAGAGAGAGAGAGAGAGAGAAGTGTAGACGTGCTTGTGGCACTCACAGGGCTGGTGGGGGTCTTTGGCCAAGCTGGACTGCTAATGCTGTCACTGTCATCGCCGTGATTAGAGGACAGACTAGCAGGACTGGGGGACAGGGGAGACGGGGTGGGGGGCTGAGACACACAGTGGGAGCTGGAGCTGTCCTGTCACGGAGAAGAAAAGAAGGACAAGCGTGCACGCATACACACACACACACACACACACACACACACACGATTCCAACACAACCACCCAGGAAAGCACAAACACACAAACAGGACCACATGGTGAGAGATAGCTGGAGTTTAACTTTCTCCTTTATTCCTTATCCTCGTCTCCCCATCTTTCTCTCTCACACCACACACACACACACACACATGTGCTAAAACTGTTTTGCTGCTAGGCTTTTAGAGGAAGAATGCAGAGGTGAGAATCTTCTACTTGTCTCAGACACACTCAGTGTGCACCACCATGAACTCTGTTAACTTGCAACACACTCTCTTTCAAAAGAAAAATAAAAGAGGAGAAACAGGGGGAGGGGGAAAATCAGCTCAGTGGAAATAAAGGTAGATAGGTGGGTGTGTGCGGGCCCTAGAAACCATATATCGTGGAAATAGCGGTGGGCGCGGAGCTGGCATGCTTCCAGGAACGCTCACCGACATGCAGCGGTTGTGTTACAGACGGACGAGCGACCATCATTCACTTCATAATCCATCATCAAGCATTCACACATGGAGTTTATACTTGTATCGCCGCAAAGCTTCAAATGGCATTGGATAAAACACTGATCGATACACCGTAACCAAACCCGTAAAATCGTCGCGTCCTGCAGGGGTTTCAGCATGTTGCTGATTCGAAACCTAGACCTGTCTCCTGTCTCAGATCAGCAACCTGTAATTAGAGCTCACAGGATAAAGCCTAATTGTTGTGTTGCTACTTATTAAATCAATCCCTCTTTACACGTCATGATTGCCTACTTGCTTTCGTTTTCATGCGTGTTTGAGTCCAAGCAAATAGTTTAAAATGTTATAATTTAAATCAATTGAGGGATGTGGCAGCTCGGGGCCCCTGAGCAAGGCCCTTAACCCTCAACTGCTCGGCTGTATAAATGAGCTCAAGATGAGGGTGTCTGCCAAACGTCATAAATCTGAATCGGCCTGCTTTTGGCGTCCGATAAAATGTAAACGAGGAGGGTATGAGAGTTTTGGTAGCTTAGCGGTTAGTGGATTGGACTTTGGATCATAAACTCAAATCCCAGGCACACCAAGCTGCCACTCCTGGACCCTTAACCCCACAGCTGCTCAGCTGAACGAATGAGATGCCGTAAATCTAAATAACAGACTTAACTGTGTTTAAATTCAAACTAATTTGCTGATTATTTAGGTGGCAGTCAGAAAGAAAGTATGAATGTGGACAGAGAATCTGGGGCCCTGGAGATCATTCAAAGTTCTCAAAGTTCTTACTTAGCGATGATTGGATCCTGCATACGCCAGCTAAATGAACACAAGCAGCAGGTTCAAGGTGTGGAGTTTATATACACTGATCAGGCATGACTTTGTGACCGCCTGTTTCATATTGTGTTGACTAACTATTACTAATTATTAATGAACATCATTAACTTCTTCAGGTTCACCGCTGTTCTTTCCTTGGACCACTTTTGAGTCCTCACAAGAGCTGCGGTTTTGGAGATGCTCTGACCCAGTCGTCTTGCCATCACAATTTGGCGCTTGTCAAACTCAAATCCTTACGCTCGCCCATTTTTCCTGCTTCTGACGCACCAACTTTGAGAATGAAAATGTTCACTTGCTGCTTAATAATATCCCACCCACGAACAGGTGCCATGATGAAGAGATAATCAGTGTAATTCACTTCACCGCTCATAATGTTATAATGTGATAATGTTATGCCTGGTCAGTGTACACTGTACACACTTACACAACGGTGTACGAGATAAAATGAATATTTTACAGGCAGCAGCAGGTACAATACCGAACGAGAGCTCAAAGATGACTCTTCTAATCCACATCTCAGTACAATACAAATGATTACAGACTAACGACAAATACTACACAAAGAGAAGTTAAACAAAGATGAAACCTATGCCATTAAGTTCCCTTGATTGGTTTTTTTTTTTCTTTACCCCCGCTGTCTCTCTTTTCACCAACGCCCAATCCCAAAACTTTCTCCATTTACAATATTTAAAATCTGTTCTTAGTCATAAAGCCCTCAATAATCTCCTACTGAAACCATCTACATTAAGCAATATCTCCTTATCCTTAAAGCTTAAATCTATAAATTAAGGTTCTGGATGCATCTCGAAAGTTGACTTTCCAGTGAGAACAAACCCAACGCCCCATAAGTCAGTTCAACTCAACATCTTTCGTTTACAAAAAGCATCTTTTAGTCTCTATGGTTTCAGTTCTGAAGAAGGTTTTTTTTTTTTTTAATTTTAGAAGATTTTACACAAATCATGGACGTTTTCAGACGTTTCGGTCTGTTCCATCCGATACACTGCTATCATGCTGATGTTTATTATAATTTAGCAACAGAAGCCTGCAGAGAGACTCTGATCAGTGTGTGAAGGTTAGAGAAGGTATTAGTACCGGTTATCAGCTGGTAATTAGCACTGATTTAATAAACTCCCGATTAAAACCTTCTACCAAACACATTACTCAGCATATATATAAATATATCTATATATATAAAGCTCAAATACCACTGACTGACTCACTCACTCATCACGAAATCTCAAAAACCACTGAA